>APFE031403608.1:51235-94282 GCA_000404065.3 Pinus taeda
GAGTCAAATGTTTCCAAATAATTAAAGTGTTGTTATGTGTTCAAGATAAGTTCAACCTTGGTTCCAATTCTTTTGCAAAATCTTTGCCTTCATTCGCATTAGCCATCCTTGAGTCAATCCTTGCAATTATTTTCAAAACTTGATATCATGTTTTGTGTTGTAGGCTTTCCTATGATGAATCACTTCCTATCGACTTCATCTCATCATCTAGGAAGCTGATTTAGAAACCTTTGGTACCTTGAAGCCTGCATGCCTCAATGGCAAGTTTTTCGCTTTCAATGACAGGTTCTCATCATTGGCCTTCGATTGACCAATTCTATGAGTGTTCATCTTCAGATCACATATTCACACTTTATAGATTGTACTGGGAGTACCTTGAGAACCATTGTCATTATTGGGGGTTTCTCTCGCGCTTGTTAACGGTTCACATCAATGTCCGGTAATCAAGTGGTTCCTGCCATGTACGACTTCGAGACATTCACTCGCATGGTTAGAATTGTACTGTGGATTGAGAGATGGAGATCAAGACTGATCTAATAATGAGATCTAAGATAATTAATAAGGTATTACAGACTCATGTGCATGGATTTGTCTATGTTATTTTATGTAATGGATCGATAAGATTGCAAAATACATAGACCATGAAGTAGTAAAGAAGCATAATAGAAAACACACATAAACACAACAAATTTAATAAGGAGTTCACCCAATACTCATGGGCTACATCTCTTGGTCTAGCCCTCACCGGTGACCTCTCTATTATGTCTTCAAACAGAGTTTTACAACATTATGAGCTCAATTTGAGACTCAATACACAACAGATACAACAATAAGAGTTTGCTTGAACCTCTCAAGCCTCTCTAAGTACACAGACTCTCTCAGCCACTCGTTGTCTCTGTCTTTGCTCTTTCTTGGCACTGCCTGCCTCTGTCTTCTATTTTCTATGGATTTAAAGCTAAACTGCTCTACTTGTTCATTTTCGCTTCTCAACTTTCTATCTCCCAGCCTCTGTTTGCTCGAATCCCTCTTCTAGTGTTAAACAATCATTGCATAATGCATTAAGGGGATGTGGCCACCTATCCTGCAACAGATGAGTTCATCGAGCCTTCGAAATCCCTGAAACATCCGCTTTCTATTAACACATAGAAATGCATTAAAACTGTAAAAATCCACCAAAACCACTTTTCGTCCGGACTTCAAATCTTCAGAATTGTGCCCTATTCTCCTATCGGGTCTGCCTATAAATCACTATTCCATGTCGCAATGACCTGTCCCTTTGTATTTTAGAAATACATTAAAACTGTGAAAATAACGTAAAAATGGCTCCCTCTAGACTTCAAATATTATGTATTTTCATTCCGAAACCCCTTCGAGTTAGGGTTTTATCGCATCAATGCTTTCCCTTTGTATTTTTTTAATAACAAAATATATGAAAATACATTTAAAATGGCATTTGATGCATCTCAAATCATATGAAATAGTGCTTATATTTCCGTTGGGTCCAGCTGATCACATCGTGCATATATATATGTATAAGCCCCGTGCCATTGTGTTTGCCGATTATGATTTGGCGATGCAACGTGGGCCATCGATCTGCGTGCTTTATCGACGGTCCTCATTGACTCCGCTGATCGCCATCACAAGTTCCGCAGGGTCTATGCTGATATCCGCTAATTGCCACTGTCGATTGCGATTCGCCGATCGGATTTGGACCGTTGATCGGCCAGATCTGACGACTCCTGTGCATTCACTATTCAAGTGCCGATAGCTCTGTTTTCACTGATTTCCTTGTGTTTTTGGTTGTCGATAGTGTTTTTCGATGGTTCTAAGGATTCATCTCTTGTGATTGTTTTGATCTTTTGAATGATTTTAAGTAGATTTGGAAGACTTAGAGAGTGTTTTTTATCCATTTTGGATCACGCCTTCCCACTGAAAAGGATTTTGGACCACCAAAAGTTGTTTTTCAAGCATTGCTCAAGTGAGGATATATCTTCCTCACTTGCCCAATCTCTATCCATTTCGCACTGCTGGGTTTTGAACCTTTGAGTCCAATTCTAAGGTACTCCACATCCCATCTATGTGTAGTCCTCACCTTCCTGTCTAGAACTGTATCTTACTGTAGCTCATTGAGATATTCAGGCAAAAGATCATGAATGGAAGGAAATTGACTTTTCTCTTCGGGATCTTCAATTAATGAAGGTTCAAACAGTCTTAACTTTTCTACATTAACCACTGAATAGATGTGCAAGTAAGCTGGCAAATAAAGGCAGAAGACGTTCTCACCAATTTTCTCAAGTATCTTGAAAGGCCCATACCTTATTGGCTTCAGCTTCTTTCCCTCACCTTGCATTCTGTCCTTGCTAATATACAGCCAGACTTGATCACCAACTTGGAAGCTATGCTCCATCTGATGCTTATCATGCCTTGCCTTGTACTTGGCTTCAATCTTTTCTAGTTGTTCTTGCACTACTTGGTGAATTTCTTGGATCTATTCAATGAACTTGGTTGCTTTGTCCACATCGCTATGTCCATCAACCACTATGTCTTTTTCAAATACAAAATCCAAGGGAGACCTTGGTATAAAACCAAAACAAGTCTCAAAAGGAGATATCTGTGTAGAAGAATGCTTGGCATGGTTGTAATCATGTTGCACGTAACATCAATGTTCATCCCAAAGCTTGGGATGCTTGCTACAATAACCCCTGAGCAGCTGGATCACTGTCCTGTTGACTACCTCTATTTTGCCATCTATTTATTGATGAAAGGTTGTGCTCTTTTTCAGTCTGGTGTCCATCAATTCCCACAGACTTGACCAAAACTTCCCAACAAATCGGGAATCTAGATCAGATACTATGGAAGTGGGTAACCCAAAATGCACCCAGACATGCTGAAAGAACAACTTCGTTGTTTGTTCAGCTATAATCTGTTTGTTACAAGGTATTAAAATACACATTTTGCTAAACCTATCCACAATAACATATAAATAGTCATGACCTTTATAGATTTTGGCAATCCCCCAACAAAGTCCATAGAAACACTTTCCAAAGGATGGGAAGGAGCTGGAAGTGGGGTGTACAAGCCTAGTTTTCTATTGTTGGGCTTGCTTTTAGCACACATGCTACACCCTTTAACATATCTAGAAACTGTTTCATGCATTTTTAGCTAATAGAAGAATCTTTGTAGATGTGCAACTATTTTACTTACACTAAAATGACCTGATATCAGAGAAGTATGTGCTTCCCGGATTATGTTAACTCTTTCAATTTGTGGAATGCATAGCTTTCCCAAATGATACAAGAGTTGGTCCTTAACATAGTAATCCAATTCTTCTACTTGTTTGCCATGACATAAAGTTGTATGTACATCTTTAAAATCTATATCTTGAGCATACTGTTCAATGTAGCTTTCATGCATTACTGAGTTATGCTTAAGTATAGTAGATGCATTTATGATTGGTTTGGACAACATATCTACAACTTTATTGTGTATGCCTTTCTTATATCTGATGACTAGATGAAACTGTTGTACAAAACCCATCCACCTATAGTGTCTTGATTGCTGCAATTTAGTTTGTGAGTGCAAATACTGAAGTGGTTGATGATTAGTATGGATGAATGTTTCTTTTCCCATTAATTAATGCATCCAATTTTTTACACTGTACTAATGCATACAATTCTTTATCATATGTGGGATACTTAACTACTGCAGAATTAAATGTCTCAGAATGGTAGCATATGGGTTTACCATGTTGCATCAACATTGCTCCCAAGGCATAGTCACTGGGATCTGTTTTGATCTCAAATGGTCTTTGAAGATCTAGCAATGCTAGTACTAGTGCTGTACTATTTTTTTCTTTCAAGGTGTCGAAGGCTTTCTGCTGTTTGCCTCCCCACTAAAACACCTTGTTCAATCCTATCAAAGCATGTAAAGGAGATGCAATTAAGGAAAAGTTAGCAATAAAATTTCTCCAATACTGTGTTGCTTCTAAGAAGGTTCTAACTTCTGTAGAAGATTTGGGTTTAGGCCAGTTTACAATGACCTTGACCTTAGAGGGATCTATCTTTAATTCACCACCCGCTACAATATGACCCAAATAATTCAAAGATGTTTTGCCAAATTCACATTTTGATAACTTCACATAGAGATTTTCTTTTTTCAAAACATCTAGAGTCTGCTTTACATGCTTCAAATGTTCCTCCCATGTTTTACTGAAAACAAGAGTGTCATCTAAATATACAATTACAAAATCATCAATAAAAGGCCTGAGTACATCATTCATTACTCTCATGAAAGTGGCAAGAGCATTAGTTAAGCCAAAAGGCATAACTAGCCATTCATACAACCCTTTCTTTGTTTTGAAAGTAGTCTTCCATGCATCTTGTTCTGCTACTCTGCCCTGATGGTAGCCACTACGCAAATCCAACTTGGAAAAGTAAACAACTTCTTTCAACTGATCTAATAGATCATCAATGTGAGGAAGGGGATAATGATTCTTGATCGTTATTTTATTCAGTGCTCTATAATCAATGCACATCCTCCACGAACCATCTTTATTTCTCACCAACATGATTGGAGATCCGCATGGTGATGTGCTTGGTCTTATAAACCCTTTTTCGAGTAGTCCCTGTACCTTCTTCTTGATTTCTACATTCTCTAAAGCGGATGAAATTTTATACCTATAGTTGTGACTATTGTTTCATCACCTGAGTCTGACCCCCAATATTTTTGAATAGCAGCAGAAATATTCCTCTTATTGCTATAAAACTTCTTGGGTTTCAGCTCTAGATGCAAAGACCAACAATGTTCATCATCGTGTCCACCCTTCTTGCAGTGAATGCATGAAGGTTTGTCTTTCTGTACAACATTTGCCTTCCTCTCTTTCCATTTTTGCTTCCTATTTTCCTTGTTCTTACTTGCAGTGGGTTTTGATGATCCCCTAATCTCTAGGTTCACATTCTTGCCTCTTGCCTCTAGATGTGTAGCTTGAATAGATACCTCATCTATGCTAGTAGGGTTAAACATGAGAATGGTGTTCCTCAAATAGCGATTTAGACCACCTATATACTTCAACAAAGTTTCAGGTGAGTCTAACGAAATGCCTATAATTAAAGCTCTTTTTCTAAATTCTTGGGTATAGATTTGTACACTTTTCCCCTTTAATTAGCGAAGAGTTTGCCAACTCATCATGGCTTGCTGCATATAAGCTAGTGGATAGAACTATTTTTTAATGGAATAAACAAATTCACTCCATGTAGAAAGAATTTTACCATGTTTCTTCAAATCAACTTGGGTCCTACCTTCCCACCATACTAGGGCATTTCCTCCAAGGCCAAGGCTGGCTAGCTGAATCTTTCTCCTTTCTGAATCGATGTTTTGCACTCTGCAACACACATCAATCTGTCTAATCCAGTTTTCTAGATTTTTTGCATTTAATTCTCCAACATATATTGGCAAATCAAATTTTTCATCTAATTTAATCAAAGGGCTAGAAGGAGGTGTTGATGGAGAAGGCTCTTTTCCTTTCCCTTTGCCTTCAAAATGGCCATCTAGAAGAGGTTCCTCCATTCCTTTGTCTTGTTTGGAGGTTGAATAATATTCATTTCGATCTTTCTTAAATTCTCGATACATCTCTTCTACCATGGCTCTCATGGTCATGAAACTGTCCATGAACTGAGAGTCTGATTCCAAGGGACTTTCTTCTACCATTTTCCTCCTAGGATAGACTCTTCCTATTTATGGGTTAGTCTCAACCAATTCTCCTTCTCCTAATTTGAGCTTTGACCTAGTTATCATTCACCAATCCAACACAAGCTTGTCTAACCTTAGTAACCTAAAGCTTTGATACCACTTGATCTGATAATGAGATCTAAGACAATTAATAAGGTATTAGAGACTCATGTGCATAGATTTGTTTATGTTATTTTATGCAATGGATTGATAACATTGTGAAATACATAGACCATGAAACAATAAAGAAGCATAATAGACAACACACATAAACACAACAAATTTAATAAGGAGATCAACCAATACTCATGGGCTACATCTCCTAGTCCACCCTTCAGTGGTGACCTCTCTATTATGTCTTCAAACAATGTTTTACAATAGTATGAGCTCAATTTGAGACTCAGTACACAACATATACAACAATAAGAGTTTTCTTGAACCTTTCAAGCCTCTCTGAGTACACAGACTCTCTTAGTCACTCTCTGTCTCTATCTTTGCTCTGTCTCAGTACTACCTACCTCTGTCTTCTGTTTTCTATGGCTTTAAAGCCAAGCTGCTCTACCTGTTCATTTCCACTTCTCGTCTTTCTGTCTCCCAGCCTATGTCCACTTGAATCCCTCTTCTAGTGTTAAAAAATCATTGCATAATGCATTAAGGGGAGGTGGCCACCTATCTTGCAATGGATGAGTGCATCAGGCCTTCAAAATCCTTGAAACGACCACTTTTTCTTAACACAGAGAAATGCATTCAAACAGTGAAAATCCGCCAAAATCACTATTCATCTAGACTTCAAATCTTGAGAATTGCGCCCTGTTCTCCTATTAGGTCTGCCTATAAGTTGCTATCACATGTCATAATGGCTTGTCCCTTTGTACTTTAGAAATACATCAAAACTATGAAAATAACGTAAAAATGTCTCCCTCCAAACTTCAAATATTATGTATTTTCATTCCCAAACCCCTTCAGGTCCGAGTTTCATCGCATCGGCACTTTCCCTTTGTATTTCATTTAATAACGAAATATATGAAAATACATTAAAAATGGCATTTGACGGATCTCAAATCCTATGAAATAGTGCCTATATTTCCATCAGGTCTGGCTGATCGCATCGCACATATATATGTATAAGCCCCACGCCATTGTGTTTGCCGATTGTGATTTGGCGATGCAACGTGGGTCGTCGATCTACGTGCTTGTTCGACGATCCTCATTGACTCTATCGATCACCATCACAAGTTCCAAAAGGTCTGCACCGATATCTACCGATCGCCACCATCGATTGCGATTCGTCGATGAGATCTAGACCGTTGATCGGCCAGATCTGACGGCTCCTATGCATTCACTATTCAAGCGCCGATAGCTCTGTTTTCACTAATTTCTTTGTGTTTTTGGCTGCCGATAGTGTTTTCTGATGGTTCTAAGGGTTCATCCCATGCAATGGTTTTGATCATTTGAATGATTTTAAGTAGATTTCAAAGACTTAGAGAGTGTTTTTGATCCATTTTGGATCAAAGACCCTAGATCCAGTTTCATCAATCCAGGTTGCGAGGATATTTTATATTCATGATTATGTAGACAGATGGTTGTGTCTACCATCTATATGATCTCAGTTTCCATGCTTGTTCATTGAGTTCACTTTACTCTGAGTATGGGAATTTCTACCTGAAAGATGATTTTTGATATATATTTTGCATTATGTTCCCTTGAATGTTCCTTGCAAGTTTCTAACCATTACCTTTGATTTGATCCTTGGAATGATAAAGTGCTTCAATCTTTTAAACTTATTTTTCATACTTCGCACTTTAGAGGGCAATCTGTTACACGTAAATTTGTCGCCATGACACTTGATCATTTTATGGATATTATTACCATCTATGAACATGTTGAAACTATCTCCCTTAGAAGTCCAACAACTCAAAATATGTTAAAGTCCATGAGAAGTTTGGGTTAAATGGCTCTCACACCTTGTTAAGTTCCACTTACACGGATTTCTCTAGTATTTCCCGCACATACTTTGAAATTTACTTTGAGAACAGTGTAGAGCTACACACTGTCTCTAACTATAAACCCACCCACGTGAATTCTATAGAGTAAAAATAAAAAGTACATTCTAGAAACCTAGTTGGTTGAATATTTCCCAACTGAAAGCTTGCAGGTGATGACTATTCGAACTATAACCCCCATAAGATCCATCTCCATCGTTTTTCTCATGGTAACCTAATCCTTCACTAAAGGAGGTTCATCCTCTTCTTAGGGATCTGAAACTTCCCCCTCTTTGAACTATAAAAGGACTAGAGGGTTGAGGGATGGAGGTCAGAATTCAGAGAATAAAAATTTATGTTGCTAGCTTGAGATTGGAGAGCTTGTTATCTAAGGAGGAGATTGAAGACATTTGGGAGGGACCTCACGACATCAAGGTGAAGGTTGTAAGGCTCCTCTTATCTTCCGATTAATACAAATGAACACTTTCTCCCATTGATTTTGTCTTTTGTGAATGATGAATAGTTTGTAATTGGTTATTATGTTAATTAAGGCAAGTTCAATCCCCAATTTCCTTGATCATTAGGCTAAGTTGTTTGAATTACTGTATCACAGGTGATTTTGATCCTTTTTATGGTTTATGTTTATAGGTTCTACTAAGCATTGAATATCTGCATCAAGTCACAACCAAGGATCTTCATCAGACATTTTGTGAAACCTTTAAGAGGTTTATTCATTAGTTAGACTTCTTGTAATTCGAATAAGTTCAACTTAGGGAAAGGGTTAGTTCATTTGTCATGATTGCTTCTAGTTTCCATTTAGGATCTAGGGAGGTCTCTCTTGTCCGCAAGAGAGATTTTCCAGTATAACAACGACCACTCAGACTTAACCGTAAGATAGTCGGAGAAGATGGAAAGACTACCCATTTTGGTGGAACTTCCAAAATTAGCTCCAAATAATGAATTTAACTAGCAGTTAGCTAGATTTGGAGGAGGAAATTGTGGAAAGACTAATAGAAGTCATAACTAAGTCAAATTTTCACTAAATTGGATGAAAAAAGAGGCTAGATAGTGATTTTTGAGTATTATAAACTCATTGAGATAGGTTTCAGAGGCATTTGAGCATTGTAAACACACTTTTGTTGTAATTTTGAGCATAATAAAGAGGCCCAAGCATTAGAAGCTGGACCAAGGAGATGTAGCCCAAGAGGAGTGAACTCCTCTTCAAATCTCTATGTTGTGTGTTGTATTTTGATGTTCTTTGTTGTTATTTTGATCTTGTTCAACATATGTTTTATGTTAAATTGTCTATAACATTTACATAAGAAACTCTCATGGGAATTAGTTAATTAAGCAAAAATGGTGAATCCTTAAGCACTTGATAAGCAAATGATAAGCATCTTGGGGTTTATTCTGAATGGGGAATTAGCAAAAAATTACTAATCTGCTCCATTTCAAATCATATGCTCAATCTAAGTAATTAGTTGAAGCATCACATGTTAAGATCTTCTCTCACCATGTATTATTCATGATAACTATGCTCATGTATGTAAGGAAATTGTGTGCAATCTTGTAATGTTATATTTACCTTTACTAAACATGACTTCCAGATATTAGCACAAAGGAATCACTCTTTTTAAAATATATCACTTAGTTTGCACATGTTAAATCTCTTTTTATATCTTATGAATATATGTGTACCAGATTGACAAAGGTTGTGTCTTATTTGCAGTCTGTGAGTTGATTTGTTTAAAGGTTTGAGTTTGGAGAAGCACTGGTACTCTATTTCCTTCCTTTATTTAGGAATAATCTATGTACAATGATTGTTGACTGATAATTTGCAGGACTAATCAATCTTTTCATGTTAGAAACAAGGTTTATTTTTGTTATTGTAGGCTTCACACTTGATTTCAATTATCCTAAAGTAAATCACAAAATGAGTTCTTAGCAATTGTGTAATCCCAAGTGAGGTTTAGGTTTAATCATATTTTCCTTTTAATTTAGTGACAATAATGCTACTAGGCTAATAGGAGTTGATTTTTATGCCTACGTTCCTTTCCTACATTGTGATTTTGGAACCCAAAGTGAGTTCTCGAGTCATTTTTCCACTTAAACGCTTGAGGGTATGGAAGGTTAATCAGTCCACGATAGTTCAACAGTAAGAAATTAGTGGTCCCTTAGATCAGATATCCTGATTTAGTTGAGTGAACCTACCATTAAAGGTATTTCGATTGTTGTAGTACAAGAGTTGACTCTCGGACCAATTGAAACCTAGGGTGATGCAGTTTTTGATGTTGCTCTTAGTTAGGTACTTATAGTAGAAAATCACTACTATCTCCATCTCCACACATGAAATGTAGTGTCTCTAAGTCTACAACCCCATATTGATAAGTAAATGTTGAGTAATTATTATTGTCAATTATTCCACTTAACACCAATGAATTTATATAAATAGGAATATATAGAGGATGACGACTTCAAGGAGGTGTTTTAGTGGTGTTTCAGTAGTTGCAAAGCTAAAGTCTTATTTAAAATAGGGATATAATAGTTGATTATCATATCTAGAATGGGTTAATCTACATCTTGGATAAGATATGTGTTCCTAAATGTGAGGATTTGTAACTAATTAGAGAGGCTCACGCCTCTAAGGTTGTAGGGCATTTCAGTGTAGGAAAGATAGTATCTAACTTATAAAGGTATTCGTAGTGGCCTATAATGTAAAGGATGTAGCTAGGTTCATTAAAGAATGTATAGTTTGTTGTACCAACAGGCTTAGTAACAAGAATATTATCTGCACCATCCCTTACATGTATCCCCTCATACTTGGGAAATATTTCCATGGAATTTATAGTATGTTTACCAAGATCCAAGAAGGTACATGACTACGTATTTGTGGTAATTGATGATTTTAATAAGATGTGTGTTCTCATGCCCTATAGAAAGACCATTAGAGGGAGAAAATTAGCAAACTTGTTGTTTGAATAGGTCTAGTGCACTTTTGGATACTAAGGAGCATTCTTTCAAACAGGAACACAAGATTTATCAATGCATTTTGGACTACTTTGTTGGAGAAGATGGATGTGAAATTGAAGAGGACTACAACATTCCACTCACAGATATATGGGAAAATAGAAGTAGTCAACAAGACTTTGGTGTAGAGGGGTTGCAATAAGAAGCATCTAGAAACATGGGATGGAAACATGGTATATGTACAACACTCTTATAACAGATCTGTCCACACTTCTATTGGTGAGTCTCCAATTGAAACTTTTTTTGGATATTTTACACCTTCACCTTTGGGCATTTCATCTGGGAAGCAAGGATGAGTGAGGAAGGATCTCATAAGGGATTCTTTAAGAGAAAAAAAATTGTTGAGAATATTTAGCAAATTGATTTGCAAGAAGAGACATTGCAGTTGTAGGAAAAATACAAGGACGGACATGATCAGCCCAAAATAAAGAAGTCATTCATAGTGGGATATAAAGTACAATTATGGTTGAATAGGGAAAGGGTCCAGGGCCTTGGTAAGAATATCAAAGGATTTGCAATATGGTCCTTTTGAGACACTGGAAAAGGTGAGAGATAATGGGTACAAACATAGTCTACCCCCATGCATGTGCATTTACTCTGTAGTGAATATGGAAAATATCAAGCTTTATAAGTCTTCCATGTTGGATTCGGAAAATGAACGAGTCATACCTTCCTTAGAGGACTTAGTTCCAAAGTCATACGTAGAGTTGATAGAGGACACAATTTTATAGAAAAGATATAGAACTACAAGATAGGGGAAACATTAATTTTGGTATATTTTGTTGAAAGGATAACTTCCATGCAAAGAAAAATGGTACTCCATGGAGAGGGTAGAGGAAAAATTTCCTCACCTCATTTAGTAAAACATTTTGAGGACTAAAGGCTTCCCAAAATGATGAGCTATGATTTGGATTGGATCATTATATTATTTTTCATCCATCTCAATGCTTTCAAAGTGGAAAAATTGGTTGGTCGTAGTTTAGAGAATTGATATTTAAAACCTTTTGAGGTATTTGGAGCATAAAATGAAGTCTTTTTTCATATGAAAACTCTTATTTTGTGGCAGAGCCCTTGTTGTTCTATGGTCAGTTACCTTTCCAACAATGCAATAAACATGTCAAACAAAGACTTTATGCAAAAGTTATGCCACCTAAAAATTGACCTTCTTGTTTGACAACCATGGTTTGAGAGGATGTCATATCATCCCCTATTACTCGTGCAAAATGGACTGGCCATGTAAAAACTATGAAAAGTCTCAAGAAGAGTCAAAGTTGTATCTTGTTCCACAAAAGAAAAGAGTAATAGGGAGTGGGAGTGAGAGAGCATAATAGAGGGGGTTTAGTATTTGTAGTAGCCTATTAGGCAACAAGTCTCAGGTAACTTGACATAGAGTGTTTTCTCCTTTGTACTTGCATTATGTTCATTTTAAACAAAAGATAACACAACAACCGTACCTTTTAGCTAAGTTTTCTCTCATAAAGAATTCTTACGTGATTAGTGCATAATTATATTTTATTATTCTCTATATTTCACATTTTCTCTATTACTTACATAAATCTAAAATTTTAAAAAAATAACCTTTATAACATAAATTTTATTCTCTTTTTATCAAAATAATTTACCAATTAACAAATATGCTTACTCGATCACTCGAGCAATGATTTGACACATTAAATAAATCATAAATATATCCCAACATTGCAATCATACCCATATTCATTTTGTAGGTCAAAGATTCTTTTAACAAGGTTCAAGTAGCACCACATGACCACATGCTTGGCCATGAAAGCTTAATTAAGCCATTCGTTAAGGTTTAATTTATAATATTTTACATGCAGCAAATATATGAGTCGCAACTTTAAAAAGCGTTCATTAAAAGTTTATTTCATAATATTCTACATACAACATAACATGGCTGAAACAAACCATCAAAGCCATATTGTTTAAAAATATATTTGAGATTTTGTTCTTCAGTTTTTAAAATTATAAACTGTGATGTTATGAAGGCAAAAAAAGTGTACCTTTAGATCAAGTGTGAAATATCAAAAATATGTTTTTCAAAAAACCATTTCATAATTTTTTTATATTATTATTAAATTAATTTTATTTTATTTACCTTTTTTTAATAAATAAGATAACCCAGGATAATAAATCAATGAATGCGAATATCAAAAATGCCCTTGACTCTTGAGCACACGAAAGCGCAACCAGAGGAGCTTGGCAAAGGTTATGTGGAGAAGCATGAATGCATATATTCCTAGCGGTCAATATTTCGTTTTGTTGACCATATAATAAAAAAATAATAATGACAATATATATAATAAAAAATGTGGTAAGAGTTGAGGCTAATTAATTTTTCGCATTAACCAACGTTCAATCAAATTACAATAAATAACGAGGGAGGTAAACAAGTTGAAAATATTGACCTGAATGCTATAACATAGGGTATCCAATGATAATACACTAAGCTCCACCACGATAATGCTCTGCAATAAATTCGCGTAGTGTTGCAGTGTACTGCAATAGCCAGTCGGCGGGTGGAACGGAGGCGACCACGTTAGGAAGTTCTCTCATGGCGTCCAGCCATTTGTGCATCCGTCCGCACTGCTCCGGCCCAGGGAACTTGAGCTCCCCTAGGGCTTCAAATGAGGGCAGCCATGGAACCAGGGGAACAAGAGCCACATCCGCCAAACTCATCTTGTCGCCCAAGAAATAAGGCCCCACCGTTCCGATAGCCCTCATCCCCTCCTCCATCGTTATAAACTGTTCCACAATTTCTTTCCGCGCGGTCGCATGCTCTTCCCCGAACCGCTTCATGAACTTCAGCCCGGTCTCTATGAACTGCCCCGGTGCAATCACAAGCAAACAGAAAACAAGGGCGCCGTCAGAATGGCGAGGAGAGAAAAGAAAGTAAAAGAGGGGGAAGAGAGGAACCTTCTTGTTGATGAAGTCTGCCCAGAATCGAGAAAGCGACCTATCGTAAGCGCTGCCCGGCAGAAGTGAGGGCGTGGTGTCGGATGGCGGCCATGCTTCCTCGATGTACTCGAGTATGACCAGGGACTGGGAGACGGGTTTTCCATTGTGGATGAGCACGGGGACCTGCTTGTACACAGGATTCGATAGCAGGAGGCGGTCCGTCTTGGGAGGCAACGAGTTTTCGTGCACCTCCTCAAATTTGACGGCTTTCTCCCTGAGAGCGAGGGCGCAACTCATTGCAAAGGGACTGGACCTGATCAACAGCAGCTTCACTTCTTCCATTGTCTCCTCTCCACCTCTTATCTCTCGCCACAATAAATAGGGGCAATAAAGTTCTGTCCATCCATTTGTTATCCAGACTAGCTAATCCTTGGATAAAATAAATTTAATGTAAAATAAGATAAAAAACCCATCAATATAGGTCGCTGCCGGTTGCGGTGGTTCGCACTACAAAATCCGGCATTTTTTTAGGTTTTCAACATGAATTGACGTGCGTTATTGCGTATATAAGAGAAAACTTTGGGTTCACGTTGGATGGATCGATCGACACTCTTTCTTGAAAATGATAAAATAAAAGATAGTTATTATCCAAATTGGCTCATCACAATCAATAGATAAGGCAAATTTATTTTTTTTAAAGCTTTTGTCTATTCAAACTAGTCATTCTCACACAAATAAATTAAATTAAATTAGGTTTTAGTGGTTGGTAAATTGAGGTGTTTGGTTAATTGTAATTATGCAATTTTTTTTTTTTCAGAAGTGAACAACTTTGTTATTAATTTCATTTGTTGAAATATGAATTCGTCCACCATAAACGGATTATGAACCAAAGCTAATTTTGATTGGTTATTCACTAGATTTTCTTTAAATGTGAGAAAACATGTGAATAACCCAAAACTCAAGAGCATTTGACATGACTGAAATTCACCACCTTAAAAACTACCAGCCAGATATTTTAGGTGATCAAATTTTGTCAACAAACCAACCAGATATTTTAGGTGGTCAAATTTTGTCAGCGTACCAGCAAGATATTTTAGCTAATCAGATTTTGTCAACATACACGTGATATTGTAGTTGCATGTTACCATCTTAATGAATAAGATTTAATATTATAAATTAATTTTTATATAAAAAATAAATGAACAATTTGATAAATATTTGAATATATGATGAAGTATATATAATTAAATCAAATTATTAATAATATAGTTTGACTTGTCCCAAAAAATTTGATTGGAATTTTAAATTTATGAAAAATAATAAAAAAATATTATATATACTTATTTTTATTTTGTTTTGTTTTTATTGAAGCATAATATTATTAAAGAGCTTATTATAGAATGTAGTAATTAGAATTTTTTTACATTGTTATGAAAAAAAAAAATAAATTAAAATTAATTAGTTTACATTTAGAAATTGCAAATTTGATGGAAGAGTGGTTTTCATATACACTACTCTAAATAAATAATATAACATTATTTTATAAATTAAAATGATAAAATATTTTTTTTATTTATATTATATTTATATTTTTATTTAAATATAAAGATATTTTTAATATATATATTTATATTTTATTATGATTTTTTTAATATGTGATATTTTTTTTTTTTTAATTTATTCAATTTTATATCTATTAATGAATGTTATAAACTAAACAGATCCAATTAATAACAATTAATAAATATTAAAAAATATTTATAAATAAAATAGAGATTATGGATCAATGAGATGTGACTCTAGCAACTACTAGTTGAAATTTCCAATATAACACACAAACATCCAAAATTAGACTTTTTGTCATGTGAATGAGCATCTGTCATGTGAGTGGCCATGAGTGGAGAAAAAACATTGTGTAGAATTGCCCTACAAAGATAAGTATGAAGGGAAACCCTGCAAGAGTAGAGCAATCCCTATGAACAAAGAATATAGAGATCTCTGTCAAAAAGAGATAGAAAGCCTCTTAGAAAGAAGATTGATTAGAGAATCCGGCAATGTTTGGAACTGCTATGGTTTTTATGTTAATAAAAATTCAGAATCGTTAAGAGGTATCCCAAGACTAGTCATAAACTATAAAGCTCTGAATACTGTTCTCTCAGATGACAGCTACCCCATTCCTCACAAAGGAAATCTTTTAGCAAGAATAGCAGGGGCTAAAGTATTTTCTGAATTTGATATGAATCAGGATTTTGACAGGTGGCAATTAATGAAGATGATAAGTTTAAGACTGCTTTCAGTGTTCCAACAGAACACGATGAATGGAACGTCATGCCTTTCGGACTAAAGCATGCCCCCTCCAAAATCCAAAAGGTTATGGCTAATATTTTCAAGCCATATTTTGATTGGTTACTAGTATACATTGATGATATACTTATATTTCCTAAAAACGTCCATGATCACTTTATACATATCCATAAATTTGTACAACTTGTCAAAACCAATGGATTGGTTCTTAGCATGAAAAAGATTGAATTATATCAGACAAGTATCAAGTTTCTTGGCCATACAATTAAAAATTGGCAGATCACTCTGCAAAAACATGCTCTGGAATTTGCTGATAAATTTCTAGATATTATCACTAACAAAACTCAATTAGAGAGTTTCTTGGGATGTTTAAACTATGTAAGCAACTTTTACAAAGATTGCACCAAAGATAGATTATTACTCAACAAAAGACTGCAAAAACATTCGGAACCTTGGTCTCAAGCCCACACTGAAGCTGTCAGAAGAATTAAAATGAAGGTAGAAACTCTTCCTATTCTTCATATTGTTGATGAAGATTCTTTCAAAATTGTTGAAACATATGCCAACAATGAAGGGTGGGGAAGAATTTTGAAGCAAAAGAAAGAAGGAAAAGAATAAATAGTTCAATTTGTCTCATGGACTTGGAGCCCAGCTGAGAAAAACTATTATACTATAGAAAAAGAGGTCAAAGCAGCATGGAACTGCATTGATAAATTTGATATCCACCTGATACACAAAAAAATTCTCTTAAGAATAGATGCCTATGCACTAAAGAAAGTCCTTAGTAAAGCTATAAAGAAAGCAGGAGAAGCTAAGTTCGCAAGGTGGCAGGCTCTATTTGCAAATTTTGACTTTGAAGTTGAACACATCAAAGGCAAAAAGAATTGTATGCCTGACTTCCTAAGCAGAGAATATTTAAATCAGAAAGACACTGCCATGGTGATAGTAATAGAATGGGACCCTTCCCAACATACAGAGACTCTGAGAAGTATTTCTGAAACATACAACTGGGAAGAATATTGTTCCAAATGGAAAACAACATGGAAGCTAAGAAACACAAAAGTGCTTGATGCAAATTTGCAACCTCATTCAGATATTCAACACTTAGTACCTGAAAGGAAAGTCTACCCAAAAGGTAGCAATTGCATACACGACATGGTGTATCAGAGGAGTATGATGGCTACACATTTGGTTGAAGAATCCCTAAACCAAAATTTTAGAGATATCACTGTGATCTAGACAGAAGGAAGCAACCAGAGGAGAATCTTCCACAAATATCTTGCCATAAATCAAACCAGATGGCTGGGATGGTATGACATGCCAGAAATGTGGCCATATGGTAATCCAAGCATTATCTTCCTGGATACCATTTACAACTTTTCATGCTACAAAAAGTTGTGGTGGGACATCATGAATGTAGATGAAAAAACGAAACTCACTACACAAGAGCAAAATTTGGGGCCATAGGGACCACACAAAGACAACAACAAGGTGAATGGCTTCAATAATGGTGGAATGATTTCAACCTCAACAAGACTGCTATGGATCCTCTTTTCTTCTAGCGTGACTTTCGATATGAATGTGACACTTGTGGATTTTTAAACCAAATGTTGGCATTCTCCATGTAAAACTGTTGGAGATGTCAATAATTATCAAGACAGTGAAATTCTTGGTTATTTTATGAAAAGACACCATGAATGGCTAGTCATGCCTAAGATTAAACACCAAATCATTGTAAAAAAGCCTATGATTGTACGAATAATTTAGACAAAAGCTTGGTATTCTTGTAGATATTCTCAGATAAGATTTCCAGGGGCCACACCCTTGGGGGACTAATGGTTCTCGTGGACTTGTCTTTAAAGCTTCCATAGTGTAATAATGATGTCTAATCACAAGACTAAATGTGACCAGTTTTCTCATGGGCTTTTATGTTTCAAGGTATCCACTATGAAATGCATTGATATTTTAAATTTTTTATAATAAAAAAATAATTATTATTATTTTATTGAATAATATTATATATATATATATATATAATATATATATATATTATATATATATATATATATATATTTTTTTTTTTTTTATTTTTCATGTTCTTTTGTTATAGTTATATTTGATTTAATAAATGATTATTTTATTAATTAAAAGGACTCAAATTACCTAATAAAATTAACCAATTTCAAAGAAAAATCCAAAGAAAATTAAACAAGTCTAGTAGTAACAAAACATGGAAAAGTATTGCAAAGGGCTTCATTTATCTGACTATTAGCCCACACCACCATTATTTGAGATTTCTTTGTTTCTACGGGCTCGAGCCAAAACATTGACTCATGAGCCAAAAAGTTTATTTATCTGCTTAAGCTATAGTAGGTCAAATCAATTCTAGATGGGTTGAGCCTTCTAGTATCTGTACCAAGCAACAAAGCAAAAAATAATAAATTTCACTTTTTAAAGTTAAACTTTAGAATAAATTTTGGTCCAACTCAAAGTAATATGGGTTTAATCAAATACGGAATGCGATATATCTGCCTAGTGGAAATATAATAAGATTTAAAAACCATCAATATTTAATACAAATTGCTTGGATAATCCTTCATCAATTTTTAAAATCACCATAGTCTAACTATTATGGTTTTTTTCTGTGAAAGTTATTGAATTTTCGGCTATATTTTGAAAAAATCAGGCGGGAATTTTGTAAATCCAAGTAAAAGTTGTCAAACTTCATAATTTTAGGTGTCCTAGAAGTTTTGGATGGTTTGAATCCATTTCCACCATCAAAATCATGATTCAAACACCGCCTCTACAAGATTTTTTGAAATATTTTTTTGCCCATATTCCAACCACTTTTGGTTGCCCGTGCAATTCCTTTGGAGAATTGCTCACCTCCGTAGACGACTCCTTTAAAATATATTATGTGAGTCTAACTTGTGGATTGAGTAGAAATGCAAATATATTTAAATGGTCAAAACTCTTTTGAAAAAGAATATACTAATAGTTTAAATTTTTATTTTTTATACTAAAGAAATATAAATGATATTATTAATTTTTTTAGAATTTAACCAATTAGATATATATATATATATCTATATATATAATATATATATATATATATATATAATTTATATATATTATTATATTTCAAAGTTTTTTTTCTTAGTTTAAAAGATAACTTTTTTTTTTCAAAAGCCTACTGGCCTAATTCTTACTAGTTGCATACCCAAATACATAGCAAATTTCAAAAATGACAAGGATTTACATAAAATGATAGGAAAAAAGTGCTAAAAATTCCACAAGACTAAGAGAGAACCAACTATCATAAAAAATCTCAAGAATTTACTGGGCCAAGATTATCTAGACCCAACCCAGGGAATGGCAGAGGTTTGAATTCACAGTGAATGTGCCCCTCCATGTGATTGAATCTGGTTTTCATACGATCAAGCTTCTCCTACACATATCACTACCCTTTCCAGAGGCTGACCAATCTATCGCATCTCCCACAGATTTTGTTGAATGAGATTCATGAAATCTATGATGTTGTTGCCATCATCTTGCTTGACCCAATTGCACCGATCCAAGGAAACACTTAGCTATCGAATGATACTAGTACTATCTTCCTATGATGAGGCATTTATCGAAGAGTGAAAAGGATCAAAGGATGGTGAGTCCACTAATTCTCCATAACCTTGCTCGTTTTGTTGTTGTCACATCTAAAAACCCCGTGCCTCATAGGTCACATTAACAATTGGCCAACCAAGCTTCCCCCTTTCCAAGAAACACCAAGCCCATGCACAATAGGAGTCCAAAATACTCACAACACTCAAACTTCTATGGTTAGAATTTCTCGTCCACCAACAAACAAACAAACTACCCTCCGTCCTTAATGTAGAAAGAAAATGCAAACCAAAATTCCCCTTGCCAAATGGCCCCTCCACCCAACATACAGGGAAAAACTAAATGTTGTAAACACGAACTGAACTAGCACAAATTGAACATTCAGTCTTAAAGCTTCATACTAGTTGTGGATAATCCACAACAGCTTCTTGATAAAACCAGAGAGCCCACATCAATAATAAAGTCTGACTATTCCTTGAGAATTTTTCCACCGACAACTTAATTATGAGATTCCAATTACCTTGACATTGAAATTCCTACTCACTCTGGGGCTCACATCAAATTCCTCTCAGAATTCCCCTTACCACCACTAGACTAGGGCAGAGAGCCTTCCCCACATACTTCTTTGTACACCTTGTCACATAATCATATAAACTAACATTCGCCCTCCTTTCCATTTTAACCTCAAACATTTATCATCATCAGACATAACAGTACGCGCTCATGTAGTATATATAACTAATGAACGAAATGACCATCCTTAATATCATTAATTGCCTCCCTACATTGGCATAGGGCTTCACACAAGAGTGCATGTAGCCTATTCGTTACAAAATAATTCACAAGATGAAGAGAGGATTCATGGGGTGATGAACTGCAACCACAATCCCTAAATCCCAATGATTTGGAACTCTTATTGGGTATTAGGTATAAAGAATATTTAAAAAAATAATATCTAAATAATTCATGAATTAATAATTTATATATTTTTTTAAATACTCTATACATTTAGTTAGATTTCACTATATTTTTTATTAAGTAACGTGCAAAGCAATATAGTGATGAAAAATTGACTAAAATGGGGGGTGGGGGGTGAATCAGTTTAATTAAACATTACATGAGCAACTTAACAAATAATGACCAACAGATTGGATATGTGAACATCAATTAATAAGCAAACTAAAACATCACATGAACACATATTGACATCAGATATATGTGGAAACCCATAAAGGGAGAAAACCATGATTTTATTATTGTTGTGATGCAAAGGAAAGCTCCTACTCCTTATTACATCTGATTTCCTGTAGGCTCCAACCTATAGGAGGTTGCTACCTCAATTTTCTGCAAGTTGCAACATGCAAGGAAGCTCCAACTTCCATATGGTTTTTGTAGGCTATGACCCACAGGAGGCTCCTACCTCAACATGCTCCAACCTGATGTTTATCATGCCACTACTTGAAAGGAGACTGCCATCTCCTCATGCAAACAAGAAATAACAATGTTTTGGTTTACCTGGTCATAATTTCTTCATATCTCCATCTTCATTTTTCATCTTCTTCCCTTCAAATTTTCTTCACGTCAACTTCATAAGTGTCAGGTAACTAATATATAATAGCTCAATTAGCTCTTTCACATTCTCCCATTATCTAACCTCTACCATTCCTTCCAAAATCACATCCTTTATAAAGATAGTTTGTTGGTTGTTTGTATCCCACATAGGAATATGACGTGAATAGGCTTGACTCTTTGCCTTCCACTCATTTTTTTCCAAACTCTTCATATCTTGAATATTATAACACAAAAATAAATAATCCATCCAATATTAATTCCAGCCACATGTAATCACTAAATGCATCAACCTAATGCCAACATCAAATACCAATATTTATCAGTAATGCATCACAATAATCTTTGCAACATCTTTTCCTTTGCCTTGGAGTCTTGGATTTGCATCACAAAAATTTAGCTCAATCAACAATTTCATATCACAACAAATTTTTCAATATAGCAATCTCTACAACATTATCCAAGCATATTACAATTCCTTTGTGCTTCTCCCTTGTTTGTTGCTCTTGTGTTACTCCTTTTCTTTCTTTGCCTTGTTTCTTCTCCTGCCTTTTCCTTGTTGCTTCTCTTTTGCCTTGTTGCTGCTCTTTTTCTCTTTTGACTTCCTTTTGTTCGTTTTCCTTGTTGTTTCTCTTTCCTTTGACTTGCCACCACTCCTTCCTTGGTGTTCGACACCTTTCAACTGCTCCTTGCCTTGCTACTACTTTGGTGCTCATTTATCATCAATGACAACAATGTCATTAATCTCCCCCTTTGGCATTGATGGAAATTATCCTCCCCCTTTCATTATGAGAAGTATCTTCCTTACCTTTTCTTACCTCACCCTTTGACATCAATGACAAGAGGGTTTGGCATTTAGGACATGAGATTCTAACCCATCGTTTCTTTGAAAAATGTCCCAAATAGAGCCATCATGGTCAAACTTATTTGGTAAAACAATGATTTTATCAGGAACAATATAATCACAATTTAAGAGTAGCTTTGGACATTGCTACAACTCCATCAAAGAACTTGTTACCACCAATGAACCCACTAATGTGAGCAAATACACAATCAAGGATGACACATTCTCTAGAAAATTCATCATCTTCTAAACTTATCCATGATTGTGGTAGAGGTTTACGACTTTCAACTTTATCTAGTGAAATTGCAATGTACTCTCCATTTTTTAACTCTAGAATCCTCATACAAACCATATGTTAAGAAGAGTCTTTTGGAAAAAATTTCTCTCATGCAATTTCTACCGAAAATACCCTTCTTAACGTAATATCGATCACATAAGCTTGAATTCAGAGAAAAAAACATATGTTATCAAAGGCTCCAACTTTAACTCATGTTCACAGAATTGCTTTAGAACAACAATCCAATGTTGGTTCCATAACATTGTGCATGTAACATATATCATTAAGGAGGCCACAATAATCATAGGGAGAACATTGTTCCAAATACATTTGGCAAATAAACATTGGTGTTCAAATAACACTCGAAAATTGAACATTGTTTGGTATAAACACTACTTCTTCAAATGAACACTGCTCCAAATAGGCTTCAAAATGTATTAACATTGCAAGAATGCATTGGATAGACCCATTGCAAAGCATTGTAAGCATTTGTTGGGAGAACACTTTGTAAGGCATTGCATTGTTGGCTTTACAATATTGTTGAAAACACGGTTGAATATACAAGGCATAATAATAATAATAATAATATGAATATGTTTGCATATTAATTCAATGATTGCAATGAAAGCTCGAATATAATAATGCATTATAATAATAATCGTGCAATATTATCACTGCATATGTTGGTAATAACATGTTAACCCTGCTCCAAGAATGAAATTCTATTAATGTTTCTCCATAGCTCCATGTATTGTAATTTATCAATCAACCACCCCAACAAATAGGCAACCAATACCAATATGACCCACGCCTATTATCAACCATATACCAACACTATGCACCATCGTATTCACCAAGATAGTATTCACTTCAGAATAGGAACCAATCATAGGAATATTCTTGTTTTGTTTGGGGTTGCAATCCATGACTTAGGAGGAATTAACAACAAACAATGAACCACATTTCTCAAATCCATTCAACAAAATTCATAGATATTTGGCATTTTTCCTCAAATCCATCCCTAACTTTGCATAGGTTGGTTTATTATTATTACTTGTATTCTCCAACTCATCTCCCAAAATATTTGGCAATCTAGGAGGTAATGACTCTCTCTTTGAGCCCTTTAAAACACTCCACATATTAATCATTTCCTAGTTGTTTGAGTTGCTTGTCAAATCACCTATGTCTGGTCCAAACAAGTTTCCTTCAGTGGTAAAATTAATTTTATCTTTTCAAATAGAGTTTAGAAGCATTTGCATAAATTCTGGAGATGTTTCTTTTGACCATATATTTATAGGTCTTAAAAGGTTGCTTGATCTATATATATTTGCACCATTTGAACGGAAAGGTATATTGTGAAATTTTTTTCTCAACCACAAAAGAATTATCCTCCCTCTGAAAGTTTGAACCCAAAAATAAACACATAATTTTGCAAATTCACATCATTAGAGAAATTCCAAAGTACAATACAAAAACTTTATCTCTATATTTCATGAATCCAAGAACCTATAATTGACGCAGACAAGCTTGAATTCTAAACACTGTGCAAGTCGAAAAACTCATCAATCTACTTAACTTCCATAATTTCATCAAGTGCATAGTTGTTTGTTGAGACAACTGCATAGTTTACCTTATCAAGTCTAACAACCACAGGGTATTGGGATGTAAGATCTTGATCAACTACGACCACTGAGCCAATGCCATTATACCAGTATGACTCCCGTCTAAGTATCTTGACCTTGGTATCGCGCTTGGGTCATATGAGAGGAGGCTTTTTGGTTGGGGCTTCTCCTTTTTCTCCCTGCGTCGGTGCGTCAGGGCTACAGGAGGAGAGGATTCGTCCATGGAAGCAAGCACTTGAAACCTGGTGAAGGGTCGGGTAGCGATTGAGGGCTTCAATGGGGAGGTGATATGTATCCTCACAAACATGGCACTATGGGAGGAGGAAATGGAAGAATTTGAAGTGGTGGGAAACGATAGAAGTGTGGCAGAAGCCATTGCTATTGTAGAAGCCATGGCAATCACAAGTTTGTATATCACTCTGAGCCGAGCTTCCATCCTCAATATAGTAACAACACACTCATGCTCAAATTCAACATACTTCAATGACTAATGATCATCTCACAATACAAATCGTCCAATGATAATATTATACCATTCGACTATACTATATCGTTCAACGATAATTGTCTAAGACCGCACATGTAGTTCCAAGACAATATATATGTTAAAACACTTGCACCAAAGGCATGGTTGATCCAACTCATGGTTGTTCCAAATCATTCATCAACGAATTGAAAAAAAATATTAATACACTCATTTCAACGCATTCCAAAGCAGTTCCATAGCAGTGTATTCACAATCCCACTAATCCACTCATTTATTTGAGAGGGAAGGTTCTTCAGGATGAAGTTTAGTGTAATCTGATGACACATTACTTCTCCATTTAAGAGTTGCTACAACAATCACCCACGCCATGCAACCAAATGGATTCCCTTTATGACCTTTCTGTCTATAAAATGGAGTGCCAGTGAAGAATATTACAGTATAGATGATCAATCTAGCCATGAGAATCTTGTAACCCAAACTGAATCCAAAATTCTGCTGAATATATATCAGAAAAGTTTGCCCAATCAACGTCCCTAGAAAGTATCTACAATATATGCACCAAGGATTAGAGTGATCCAAATTGCACCTGCCAAGTTATTGACAATAAATTCATTGATAATAATAATGTCAACGATGTGACAACATAGGAGAACACCAATGATAATAATTCCAAGGATACAGCATATGAGAACGTCACTAATGATGATAGAACATATGATAATGCCAACGATAATAATGCCAAGGATACTTCATATGAGAACACCATCGATAATAATGCCAAAGTATTGCACGGATAATTTGAATAAATCCTTTTGAAGTAGCTACTTGAGAAATATTATCAGGTGTATGGAATGGCTTCCTCCAGTGGTAACCGCACAGTCGTAGTTGATGCCTTGAGAAAGCGAGAGTATCATTCCTCAGCTACCTACAAATCCCTTGAGCTCCAACATGGCTGGTAAAGGTAAAGTTATTTCTAGTATTCATCCCTTTAACATATAATAAAGTCCCCACACCATATTAAATAAGGCTTCCATATAACAATACGTTTGTGGTGCTTTACTAACAAGGAGATATGCAAGAGTCTCTTCATGATGCCATTCCATTGAGGAACCAAGAATGTATCAACAATAATAATGATGTAAGGAATATACATCATTTATAATAATAAAAAATGCTCCATATAACGATGGCACCTATCAACGAACAACATCTATGCCAAGCCAAATTTAGTTATGAGATTATTGTAATGCATATTTATTCAGTTACATAACCATCGAACCAATAATACACAACAAAGGCAACCCAATAGTAATAACGTTAGAGATTATATTGATGCTTCCTTGCATATATCGACTGCAAAAAAAATGCTCCCATATCGATGTTATTGCATCAAATCGTATGTTTAATGCATTATCGAATGGAGAAATTGTTGATGGAATATAACGCTTTACATTCGTTCCTGGCATGCTTCTATATATTAGTTAGCATTGTAGCAAGAATCTCTGTATAATACCACCAATTTAACGCACCATCATCACTGTATGCATTAGAATTTAATATTATTTCCAATATAATAACTCATTATTGCTCCCAATATAATAACGCTCCAAGAATATAATATTTCTCCTAGAATATAATCTGCTAATCTATAATGTTCATCTAACCACTTCAGCGTTACCTACCGAATATTTGTTCCAACAGCTACAACAAAATTCGCTTCACCTCCTTCACACGAATATGCATCTATGAATACATTACGAATCTAACAATGCAATGATTAGGTTCATGCAAAAAATTCTTGTGCAATTATTTTGTATTCATTGGATTTTTTGTTCTTGGTCATTAAGGCATAGGAATCATGCTTATCCTCCTCATGTGTATCATCCACATGTTCTAGAGATTGAAGAAAATGTTGTGTGCCATTTTCATTGTTGTGTATACATCCAACATCATAGAATACTATATTATTATCTTCAAAGTGCTCTTTTATGGCGGGTTCAACAATGTTTCTATTAGTGTTATTCCCTTCAAATTACGAGCACAAATCCTCACCTGCAACAATATCAATAACATCACAACTTACGGGAGGGTCAAATTCAAGCCTCTTCACTTTTCGATGATCATCTAAACACAACATATATGACTTTATTATGTTTTGTTCAAAGAAAGAATCAAAATCTAGGTATATATTAGGGTTGTTGTTATATTTCTCTTTAGATATACAATACCCTCTTCAATTAGACCACCCATGTTGCATTTCTTGGAATCTCTATAAGGATTCAGAATTGTAGTATTATCTTTAATGGGGAAGCCAACAATATCACCATCAAGATTTCATCAAGGAATTGTTGGAGCTGCTCTCCCCCTCAAATATTACTTATCTTCTATTATTTATTGGATGATTGCATTCATTCCTTCTTGATTCTTTCTCTTCTATGTACAGAAGGTTGTTTCTTTCAAGTTCACCTCATATGTTTCCATGCCTTCATTTTATTGAGAGCTCATCTTACATCTTCAATGAAATATTTGCAAGGCATGCCAACCTTCAAAACCAGTGTTATTAGGATTGCTCTCCCCTTGGGATGTTTCTGCTCTTTTATCACTGATAGGATGAATGATTTACTTCTTAGAGAAGCTCCCTCTGAAACTACGATGAATTGTTCATGTTATTGATGTAACAAGATGCTCATTTTTCTTCCTTTTCCACATTTCATTAGGTTGCTTTCTAGTGTTTGCATTTCTTTTTGATCCATTGTTTGGTTTTCTTTGATTAGATTTTGTTGTCTATCTAGAGTCCTTTAGGATATTTGGAAGATTGTAGTCTTTGGATTTGTGGCCAAAGTTTCCACATAAATAAAATTTTGTGTTGCCAAGAAATGCAAGAAATGGTGTGCTTGTTCTTGATTTCATTCTTTTCATTACATACAATTTGCATTCAAATGCTTTATGTCCAAATACATTACACATATAATAACAACCATAGAAATAGTTTACGTACTTGGTGGTTGATGTCCTCCTTTGTTTGCTTGCTGAATGGTACCTTATTGCTTGTTGCATGTTTTGTTGAGTAGTCTTGATCTTCTTATTCTTACACTCTACTACCACATGTCCATGTTTATGGAAAGAAAAACATGTGGTTTTTTCCCAGGAGAAAAGAATCTCCTTTGAGATCTTCTTAACCTATTCAACTCATTTTCAAGAGAGAATAATCTTCTTGCAGTGAACCCTTTCTTCATCTCATTCATTGGCTTTTGATATTGCTGTTTGTTTTTGTTTTCTTTACAAAACATGTTGTTGTTAGACTCTTCTTCTGTAGGTCCTTTTAGAGCTTCTTCATTATCATCTTTAATGGTTTCCTTTGCCGAGTTCTTCATGGAGTCAATGTCCTATCCTAGCTTCTTACACAACCTATTTTTTTTCTTCCAACTTACTTCTAGTTGAATCAACCTTAGCTTCTAATATTTTACACTGTAGGTCTCTCTCCTTGAATTTACTGCTCATCACCTCTTCTAGTCTCCTTTATTCTTCAAGTTTTGTCTTCAGGCTGACAATTTCCTACTTGTACTCATTTTCATTCTCATCACATATCTGCACCAGTTGATTCAAATATTTGTTTTCATTCTTCAATCTTTCTATAATAGCAAATGATAAGTCAAACCAAGCTTGATTTTCACATGTATTTTCTTCATGGGATTCAGGCATACTCACATAGGTAGAGGTTTCATTTATCTGAACACTTTCCTTTTGACATTGACTTTTCTTCTTCCTCTTTGTATTTTCATTTTCTACATTGTTACTGCTAATCTCTCCTTCATGCATGAGCTCCAACCTTTCCCAAATTTATTTTGCAGAATTTAGGTTTATTATTGTATCAAGATCCTTACTATGAATATTGTTATATATAACACATTTTTCCTTAGAATTCCAATGTTTTTCTTGCACAGAGGGAGAGTCTTTATAGTAACCTTCGTATACAAGCTTCCATAAATCATGTCCATTATCTATCAGTTTGGTTTTAACCTTATCTCTCCATTCATGACAGTTTGATGTACTAAGCGTATGAACAGTTTGATGGTCCATGACTTAACCAAGTCTACCTTGAAGTTGTTAAGCTTACACCGAAGGAACATTCTCTGATACCAATTGATGAAAACTTGACTAAACTGAGAGGGGGAGGGGTGAATCAGTTTAGTATATTCATGGAAATTAATTTTTTTTCCTTAATTTATTTAGCTGAAACATTATATGAGCAAGTTAACAAATAATGACCAACATATTGGATATGTGAACAAAAATTAACAAGCATACTAAAATTTCACATGAACACATAATAATAGCACATATTGACACCAAATATATGTGGAAACCCATAAAGGGAGAAAACTACAATTTTATTACTGTTGTGATGCAAAGGAAAGTTCCTACTGCTTATTAAATATGATTTTATGTAGGCTCCAACCTACAAGAGGCTGCTACCTCAATTTTCTACACGCTACAACATGCAAGCAAGCTCCAACTCCCATATGGTTAAGGTAGGCTGCAACCCACACGAGGCTCCTACCTCAACAAGCTCCAACCTAATGTTTATCAAGTCACTACTTGAAAGGATACTAGCATCTCCTTATGCAAACAAGAAATAACAATGTGCTAGTTTACCTGGTCATAATTTCTGCATATCTCCATCTTCATTTCTACATCTTCTTCCCTTCAAATTTTCTTCACATCAACTTCATAAGTGTCAGGTAACTAATGTATAATAGCTCAATTAGCTTCCTTACATTCTCCCATTCTCTAACCTCTACCATGCCTTCTAAATCACATATTTTATAAATATATTTTGTTGGTTGTTTGTATCCCACATAGGAATATGAAGTGAATAGGCTTGACTGTTTTCCTTCCACTCATTCGTTTCCAAAATCTTCATATCTTGAATATTGGAACACAAAAATAAGTAATCCATCCAATATTAATTTCAGCCACATGTAACCATAAATGCATCAACCTAATGCCAACATCAAATACCAATATTTATCATTCATGCATCACAAAAAACTTTGCAACAAATTTTCCTTTGCTTTGGAGTCCTGCCTGTGCATCACAACAATTCAGCTCAATCAACAATTTCACATCACAACAAATTCTTCAATATAGAAATCTCTGCAACATTAGCCAAGCATATCACAATTCCTTCATGTTGCTCCCTTGCTTTCTGCTCTTGTGATTCTCCTTTGCTTTCTTTGCCTTGTTGCTGCACCTACCTTTCCCTTGTTTCTCTTTTTCATTGCTTCTGTTCTTTTTCTCTTTTGCCTTGCTTCTGTTCTTTTACCTTGTTCTTGCTCCTACCTTTGCCTTGCTACTCTTTTTCCTTATTGCTGCTCCTTCCTTGGTACTGCATACCTTGTCATTGCTCCTTGCGTTGCTGCTACTTTGGTGCTTATTTTCCATCAATGACAACAATACCATCATATAGATGATTGGGAGATCTTTCACATAATAAAAAACATTATCACATTTTGGGTAGTCTTTTTATGGTATTCTATTTATGAATACTTATCTAAAATCAAATAAAAATAATAAATTAAAATCAAATATAAAAATTGTAAAAATAATAACAGAAATGGAAAGTTCTATATTTAAATAATTAATTAATATTATATAGTTGAGTATTATTAGTCATTAATATCCATGTTAATATCGATATTACAATGTATTAATATTTTAAGTTGTAAAGAAAGAAAAATAAGATAATGCTAAAATATAGAAATAATTATAGTTTTTAATAAAGACCATATTGAATCAACTATTTCCTTTTGTTGAAGAATGTAGTTATGGTCATCTTCATAATCTTTGATGCATTTATAATACTATGTAAAAACATGAACGGAAATTAAATTTTAAATTAGAAGAAATGAAATTAAAAGAAGGGAAATCAGCAAAACCATCTAAAATTAAGATCTTTGAAAATAACTCATACTCATGTAAATAACATATTTACCATTGGTTACTACCTGCCAAAATTTAAACAAGTAATTGCATAAAAGACGACAAAGTATGTATTTATCTATATATCTATATATATATATAATATATATTTATTATATTATATATATATATATATATATGGTAAGAACATATATTCACATTATATTAACATTGAAAAGTACATAGTGTACAGTCTGCAAAACATGGGGGGTCTGAGCCCTTCACCCATTGGCAAGCTCTACCCCTTAGTGGGGAAACTAGAGATGGAAAACTGAAGTACCAAATTGAAAAAAGACTCCAAAGATTGAGTGATGTTGGGCCACCTATTAAATTGCCAAAACAGAGGAGACAAGAGGCCAAAATGAACCAACTTGGTAAGAACCATGAAAAATTGAGAATTTAATGGGAGCCTATAGATGAGTTGAAATTCTAGAGATGGGCAAGAGGCACGTTAGAGGATATTGCTGCATTTCCCAATTTGTCTAAGTTTTCCTCAAGGATGTAGCAGTCATAAGAAATGGGACGGGGAGGAGAGTTAGAGAGGATTGAAGTGGGGAGGAGATTTAGAGAGGAATTGGGCATGAGCAGAGGATGAAGGCAGAGATGGATATAATCCTCTATGAACAGGAAAGGTTCAATGAGCAGGGGCAAGGAAAACAAAGGGGGAGGTCGAGCGGATGGGAATTTGATTGGAAGATGAGGGAGCTAGGGACAAAGGGGACATAATGTTGGATGGAAAATCAATATCTAGGTCATGGGAAAGATTTTTGAGAGAGGAGGAAGCATGAATCTGGTAATTCATGAGCTCCACTATCCAACATGTGGCCCTTGATTTTTCCTTCTTACGCTCCTTGATTTGGCGAGCTAAAAGATTACGAAGTGCCCAAAGTGTAGGTCTACCTTGTCTAGTTTCTTCATCTTTAGACTTGAGCACTTGGCGTCTGATATGAGGAGGGATGCCATTGTCAAACAAAACTGGAACTATGTTATCATTAGAGGAGTTCAAGGGGCATCGTCTTCCCCTTGCCGGCATAGCATGATGCCACCTACCTGTTTCTCGACTCATGGCAGAGAAACAAGAAGCGATGTATAAAGAATGAGGCTCATAGGAAGCAAATCGTGTAGAGGTTGTGATCCAGGTGGATGTTGGTAGCCACCCACCTATCCCATTTGGATCCCCACAACTATCTCTTTCAGTCTTTTAGTTTCCTTAATTGTAGCACAATTTACTATTTTTGGCAGTTTTTCAGGTCCTGAACTTCCAGAGCCATTTTGAGGCCCTAAACGATGTTCTTTTTTGGAAAATGGGGATCAACATGGTAAATAGTTTAATTTTGACCATTCGAAAGTCGTATTCATTGGATAGATCTTTCTAACGAGGTATTGTGCACGTCAAACAAAGATCGTATGCCAAAGTTACGACCCCGGGAAGTTGATGTACTAATTTACCCAAACAGGGTCCATAGTTTGGTGCTTCATCCCCTAGGGTTTTTGGATGTTGAGGGATTTCCATTGCTTCTGAATAATAAATAGGTCTTTGAGCCTCATTGTAACACAGTTTAGAGGCATGCAGCTGCCACATCTCTTCTCAGAGCTAAGCTACCATCGCCCGAGCTAGTCTTATTTCCATTCTGCTTGTAAGGATATTTCAGTATTTAATATTAATGAAGTGAAGTGTTATTTCTACTGCATCTTTGTATTTATGGTTATATCTGTAATTTGTTTTTTTCCTGCTTAAATCTAGATCAGTGGTATCAAAGCAGTCTACTCTTTCTATGTTTTTCTTTGCATGTCCCTAACGAGGTCAGGATATAAGGAGTTAGGGCTCGATCTAGTTGAACCTTTGCAAGATCAACATCGCAAATCCCAATGATATCCCATGGCGGATGAAAAGAAAGAAGAGGGGGTAGGAGATCTTATCAAAATATTGCTTGAAGAAGCCCTTGACCGACAAAGGAACGCAATGATGGACAACTTTGTGCGGATCCTTCACTCGCTACCCAGGGGCGATGCATCTACTTCTAGTAGCTACTCTGGAAGCACCAAACCTTTAAGGTACAATTTAACTTTGACATTCCATATTTGAGGGCCAGATAGATGCGGATGCTATAGATAAATGGTTAAATCGGCTAGAAGGATATTATTCTATTCATGATTTTTCCAGCCGGAAAAGATTACTTCCGCTCTTCTCAAAGCCGCCCCCCACGTCAAGGACTAGTGGGAAACCTACTATGAGCAAAAGAATGAACGTACTACCTCACCTTTTTCAGCTGCACCCACTTGGAATTCATTCCGGGATGCCATCAAGGAGCAGTACCACCTTGTCAGGAGCTATGAGGATAAGCACATAAAGTGGACAATGCTGGGGTAGGGAATGGACTAGGATGTGCCAGAGTTTACGAATATTTTTCATACCCTTCACAAAAAGTTGGGTATCAAGGATTCTGAGCGGCATTTGTTACTCAAATACCGTGATAGCATACACAAGTACATCCAAGACGAGATGGAGTTCCTAGACATCTCCTTCCTGGGCACGACATACTGATACATTGTCAATATTGAGAAGAAGTTTAAACAAAAGAAGTAAGACTTTGGATCCGTGAATCCAAAGCAAGGGAAAGGCTTCCCCAAACTGCAAAACCAAGGACAAAGCCAAGACGGTGTGACCCAGGACAACCTGTCGAAGTGGCAAGAAAAAAACAACACCATGAAGGCAAAGACAGACACATGAAAGTGGTGTGAGTTTCATAAGAGCCCCACTCATAACACAAGTGAGTGTTGGGCCAAGCAGTCGCTAGTGGCTGAGTTGAAGGCTTTAGAATCAAATGCACATTCTGACCCTGATTTAGAACCCAACAAGAGGAATGACAAAGGGAAGCAGATCATTGGTATGGAAACCAACGCCATTGTTTCCATTGTCAAGATCTAGAAGAATGAGCCCAAAGATCCAGAGGAGCGAGAGCATCTTTTCCACTCATAAATGTGGGTGAAGGGTTCATCCCTGCAGTTAATTGTCGAAAGTGGTAGCCGAAACAACCTCATTTCAGTAGAGGTGGTGAAGCAGTTGGGCTTACTGACCATACCACATGCGCAACTGTACAACATCATGTGGCTTCACCAAGGATGAGATCTCCGAGTCCACCAATAGTTCCGCCTTCCTTACAACATCAAGCCCTTCACAAATGAGGTATTATGTGATGTTGCACCTCTTGATGTTTGTGATGTATTATTAGGACAACCATACTTGTGGAGTGACATGTTGTGTATGAGTAAAGGCCTTGCACTATTATTATTTCTTTAGGTAATTTATTATACAGGATACCAGAGGTAGCCCCACCTACCACCACCTCTTTGATATCTACTAAGAAATGCAATAAGATCATCTCCCAGACTAGGAAATTCATTTTCTTTTTGGTTTTCTCTCAAAGTAAAGGGAAGATCGTAGCCACATTCATGGCCCCCAAGAAGGGTTCCTCCACGCAGCAGAAGCAAGTGGATATGGTCATGAAAGATTACAGGGATGTCTTCTCCTCACCCACAGGGGTATCGTTGCATTGTCAGGTCAAGCATTCATTCAATTTGACTCCCGAAGCACTTCTACCCAACAGGTCGATATATTGCCACTCAATTATGAAAAGTGCTAAGTACAAGCAGTGACATGATCAACATCAAGTGCCACACAAGTCTTAAGTGGGCGACAAAGTCTAGTAGCATCTACAGAAAGAATTCCATACAATATCCCATCAAAAGATTAGACCACTCTAATATGGTCCTTACACCATTACCAAGGTTGTGGGAAACAATGATTTGGAGCAAAAAATTCCCCCATTCTTTGGCTTACATCGATTTTTCAATGTGGACCACCCTCAACCATGCTTCCCACATTACTGAACACATTAGAGATTGCAAAACAACTCACAAGGGACCAAGTTCAACAGAAGTTTCCCCATCTCATGGAGGCCCTCAACGCAATGGGAACCATTTCTTCCTAAGGGGGTAGGAATGATCTAGGTGGATGTTGATGGCCACCTGCCTATCCCACTTGGACCCCCATAACTGTCTCTTTCAGTTTTTCAGTTTCCTTAATTGTAGCACAATTTACTATTTTTGGCAGTTTTTCAAGTCCTAAACTTCTGGAGCCGTTTTAAGGCCCTAAACAACCTTTTTTTGGGAAAACGGGGGCCAACATGGGACATAGGTTGATGTTGGCCATTCAAAAATTGTAGTCCTCAGATAGATATTTCTAATGAGGTATTGTGTGTGTCAAATAGAGATCATATGCCAAAGTTACGACCCCAGGAAGTTGATGTACCAATTTACCCAAACTGGGCCCATAGTTTGGTGCTTCATCTCCTAGGGTTTTTGGATGTTTAGGGTTTGCCATTGCTTCTCATTAATAAATAGGCCTTTGAGCCTCATTGTAACACAGTTTAGAGACATGTAGTTGTCACATCTCTTCTCAATGATAAGCTACCATCACCCGAGCTAGTCTTATTTACATTCTGTTTGTAAGCATATATCAGTATTTAATATTAATGAAATGAAGTGTTATTTCTACTACATCTTTGTATTTATGGTTATATCTATAATTTGTTGCATTCTTGCTTAAATCCAGATTAGGCTGGGTTGACAAGATGAATGGACTATGCTTTGAGTGGGATGACAAGAGGAATGCAGTGCATAGTATCCATGGAGCGAGGATTTATATGACAGGGCAAGGCAGGTGGAGGAGGTGTTCAGGCATGGAAGGGCAAGCTTCAAGGAACAAGGATACCAAATTTAATGCTCATTGAATCCTCCTATGGTACGAGGGGAACGACATATGCTAGGTGTAGGGCGCTACCTTTCTTTGTTGATGCATGTGGCGTATGGCATGTGGGCACCCAGATTTAGGGATGAAAATAAATATACTTACCAAGAGTTACTGCCCACCATTATTTACATGATCTTCAACACTTTAACAAATGTGAGTAAAAATGTAAATGTGTAGACTTACTAGAATTTAATTTACAACGAGACATTATTTGCTTTAAGAGACATGTCTCTTGGGTATCTTGGGTATAAAATACTCTTGAACTTTTTCATTTTATGTATTCACTTACCACACACATATCTCTCTCTCTTGCACACATGATCTCACATATTCTAAGTTTTCATCATTTGTGATCTTTACTTTCATGGTTATAAGTTGAATTTATGAAGTCATGTGGTTTCTTGATGAAGATAAAAGGACTATAATAGATATTCACTAATAATTACTATAGTTCAAAAATAAAGTACTTGTATCAATTTTATTGAAAAATCAACATGGTATCAAATCTTTGGTAAGGCAAGGAAGTTAATGATCACATCTAAGCCTATGCAAGGAACTAAACTGATCTTTGTATACTAACAAAGTTGGATATTGAGGGAAAAAGTTCACAAGAAGGCTATTTATTACAAGTAGACATGATAGGCTTGGTTGATCCCATGTGATTTGTCTCTGAAAAAAGCTAAAGGACTTGTATTAGAGGGATTAGTTGTTGTAGAAATAATTTCCTCTTGGAGAAGTCAGAGAGCCTCGTACTACCTTCAGAGAGAGTAGATATTTGAGTTCAAAATTATGTATTGTCATTGACATTGTCAGGACATATAGCTAATATGTTGAAAGGCTACAATGGCGAAGAGAGCAACCTTTATTACCATAACATGATATGTCTTAATGTGAGAGGGAGCACTTAGTCAGGATCAGAAGGAAGAAGTTGTGGTGATAAACCTAATAAAATGGTTGGTGTACTAGTATGATATTGTTAGTCATGGAAATTTAGTTATGTTTTTAGATTTTCCTCAAATAGTGAAGTACAAATGCATATTTATATTAAGTAGAGAGTGTTGAAGATAGAAAAAGTTCATCAGGATATTTTTTTAGTCTAGGCTCTATTATGATTATGAGCAGGAAGAAGACATTTATCGCACTCTGTATTGCAGTGGCCAAGTATATTGTAGTTGGATGAGAAGTTGTGAAGTAGTAGGGCTTAATAAACTACTTGCATGAATATTTGATCAAGTGTAGGTGAGAACATGATGACTGTTAGGGAACTTTGAGATGTAGTATTGAGACATGGTACAAAGGAGATCAGGATGGCTCTAGTTCTATAGTCAAGCAAATTGACCCTAGGACGAAGTTTGTATACTTCAAGGACAAGCTTGAAATGATTGAGCATGTCTCTCTCAGCAAGAGGTAGTGATGAGATAGAAACGTCAAGGACATGCATTCTCTCTGGATCTGGTTGACGAAGAGAATGGTACAAATTTTTAATATGATAGCATCAGGGGACAAACATTCTACCTTACGAGAATGGTAGGTAGGGGAAAACAATTCTACCTTAAGGAGAATGGTCCGATAGAGGATACAAATTATTCTAGGTCAAATATATTGACCATAATGAGGAAGAATGGTCTTAGAGGCCTATACACTTAGATGAGTGTGCGCATTTCAACATCAAGCTTAGACTCTCCAAATACAATGAGTAGCACACTTAGCATCATGCAAGAAATCACTCATGAAGGGTGATTCCTTTATAGATTCACCATGAGTCAGAGATATTGACCAAGATGATGATGAATATTTTGTATACCATGTGTTAGTGTGACTAGAATATGGTGACTAGTTGATGTTTAGATATACCATGTGTGAGGTACCAACCAAGATATGGCAAGTAGTTGGTGCTAATGATTTACAATGAGTTGGTAATTAGATGGTGTTGTTGATTTACCATGTGTTAAATATGTTTTGACCATATTATGGTAATTGGTTGATGTTATCATTGTATCATGTGTCACAATTGTTGACCTGATTATGGTACTTAGATTTGCTATAACATTTTCCTAGAACAAATATCTATAAACAAGAAAACATTTCTTTGATCTTAGAATTACTGAAAAATTTAGAAGTATTTTTTAGCACAATACAACAATCATCAAAGTTTGATGTCTAAAGACCTATTATAGATCCCAAGTTGAGTCAATGGATCAAATTTCTCTTAGTCCCATGTGTAAAGATTAATTTGTTCAAGGCCAAGGATCTTGACAGTAAATTGACCATGAGGAGATCATAACAAGAAATAATTTTTAACATCATTGAAGTTATCTATAAAGGTCTTCGAGATGCCTAGATAATTATTTGTGATCAAAATCCTAGATACATTTGCAATGAAGTGAGGTTTGATAAAGGTTTCCATGCATAGAATACTATAATGGGAGAACTAAATTTAAATATCGATGACTTCTTGAATAAATGGAATGAGCACTATGCATCATCACTACGATATTGGTTGAAGTATACTTAGATGATCTCTTATTATGATAAGATAATATTAGTCATAAGTCTGAAGACTTGCATCATAATATTCTGATATACCAAAGGTTTGTGTCAAAGACTTGTGTCTCAAACTTTGTAGGAGATGACATTCTCCTCAAAAGATTATGAGGATTACAGGTACATGGCTCTGGAAATAGAGGGAGAAGAAGTGGATGAAAAAATAAAATCATGCGACAAAAGGATCTTTTATAGAATCAATATTTGAATATGTGAGCTTAAAGATAAGAAAATTTGAAAAATGCCTATTTGTTATTAGAGACGAGAGAATAGAATATTCTTTGAGTAAGAGGGAAATCATGTTTTTCTCTAGTTATTAGGACTTTGGAGAAGCATCATAATTTAAGAAGGTCGTAAGGACTCAAGTAGAGAAACTACAATATACTATACTAAAGAAGGGGCATATAGAAAAACTATTTCATCTTTAGAGGGACTAAGATTGAAATGATCACAGTATAATATGTCTTAGATTAAGAGGGAGTTGACCACTAAATGTGATCATGAATTGATGAATCCTTATGAAATATTCTTTGCAAAAGTTTGATGATGATAGGCATCTGATTAGTTCTTTAATGAACTTTGAAATGAACTTAGGTTGCTAGAATATTCTAACTTTGATTGGGTTGAAAGTGCTATCGATGAAAATAATACACATGGAAGATGTTTTTTGATAGGTCCCAAAAATGGTTTCTTGGATAAGAAGGAAACATTCTTCCATGACACTTAGTAGTATTGAAGCTAAAAATATGGTAGCCCATGTATTTTGTTGTGTAGTAGTTGGCTTCAGAAATTGTTTTTCTGCATGCTTGAGCGCGTCTTGGAATCGACCATAATTTTGTGACAGTCAAAGTTGAATGGTAGGTTGAAGAAAATTGGTATCAGGTACCGCTAATTTTTTTTATATCGTATAGAAGGGATCAATGAGGCTCTAGTATATCTCCATTGATGAGATAATGATTGACATTATCACAAAGCCTATGTCTCAGACAAAGTTTCTATACTTCAGAGACAAGCTTGGAATATTGGAGAAATAATTTATTAGTGAGAAGGAGCATTAATGTGACATGATCATGGGTATGGCTCAGACTCTTAGTAACAACAAGAGCATGACCTTGATTGTTGATAGATGGGAAATAGGGGTATGGATCAGACTATTGGTGACATTAGGAGCATGACCCAAACTGTTAATCGATGAATAATAGGGATATGGCTCAAACTGTTGATGACAAAAGGAGCATAAACCAAACTGTTCATGGATGGACAATAAGGGTATGGCTCAAAGTGTTGGCGAAAACATGAGAATTACCCAAACTATTGATGGATGGACAAAAGTGTATGGCTTGGATTGTTGGTAACAATAGGATCATGACCCAGACTCTCGATGGATGGACAACGAAGGTATGTCATGGACTATTGGTGACAACAAAAGCATGACCCATACTATTGATGAATAGATAATGGGGGTATGACTCAGACTGTTGGTGACACCAGGAACATGACCGATACTATTGATGGATGGATCACAGGGGTATGGCTTCAACTATTGGTGATAACAATAGTAAGACCTAGACTATTGATGGATGGAAAACAAGGGTATGGCTTTCACTATTGGTGAAAACGGGAGCATGACCTGAACTATTGATGGATGGACAATATGGGTATGGATCAGATTGTTGGTGACAATGAGAGCATTACCCTGACTGTTGATGGATGGAAAAAAGAGGTATGACTCAAACGTTTGGTGACAACAGGAGCATGACTGGGACTATTGATGGATGTACAATAGGGGTATGTCTTGGACAGTTGGTGAAAACAAGAGCATGACCTAGAATGTTGGTGAGATAGCATGCAGGATGAACATTCTTGAAAGGAATGGTTTATGAGGCTCGAACACTCATGGAGTGGGTGCCTCTTCAACATCATGGCCTAGAGAGAGGTATTTGAATATGGGACATGGGATTCCCTAAGGTTTGACCATGGGGGATGATAACCATGAACTAGTTAGAGTACCATGAATTGAGGCGACCATCAGATCATGGTGACTAGTACAATAGATACTATAGGTTAGGAGAGATGACCTAGGTTATGGTACATATTGATGATGATGTTAATGTAGGTCAAGGGTATTGACCTAGATAATGATGATATCGATGAGATTTACCTTTAGTTTTAGAAAGACCATGTATACATAATTAGGGATATTATTAGGAAGAGTGGCCCAATGAATATACACTTTCCTATATCATGTACTGTGACCAGAATTAGGGATTGTGTCCCTGTGTCAAGTAAATTGACCAAAATTAGGAAAATGGTTATAGAGGCTATGATCTAGATTTAAAGAGGAACGCAACAAATTACAGATATAACCATAAATATATAGATGCAACAGAAATAATACTTCATTTCATTAATGTAAAATACTGAAATATGTCTAGTAACATAAATGGAAATAAATTAGCTTGGGCAATGGTAGCTTATCCCTGAGAAGAGATGTGGCATCTACATGCCTCTGAACTGCCTTAAAATGAGGCTCAAAACACATATTTCATTAAAACTGGATATATTTTATTACAAGGACATCACTGGAATTGTGTTTTTTGGTTCTTTTGAAATTCTAGATCCACTATTTAATTCAAAATTTAATGAAATATGTGTTTCAAGGACCTTTTTTATTATTGAACAATAAGAGAAAACCCTAAACAACCTAAACCCTAACTCGAGGAGATGTAACAATAAGACCTTATGGGCCCCATTGGGGTTAGTTGGACAACCAACTTCCCAGGGTCGTGACTTGGTCATATTATCTCCATTTGACATGCATCATACCCCATTGGAAAGATCTCTCTGAAGACTATGACAAAAAATATGATTTTATTAAAAGATTGTTGGCAGTATATTGCAAAAAAACGTTGTTTAGGGCCTCAAAAAGGCTACCGAAGTTTAGGACCCGAAAAACTCCTAAAAATAGTAAACTATGCTACAATTAAGGAAACTAAAAAGCTGGAAGAAACAATGGTGGAGGTGCAAGTGGAATTGGCGGGTGGCCACAAATATCCACCTCGATCATTCCTCCCCCCTTAAGAAGTAATGGTCCCCATTGTGTTGAGTTCCTCCATGAGATGAGGAAACTTCTATTGAACTTGGTCCTTGGTGAGCCACTTGCCCTGGTGAAAGAGTTGGCCTAATTTGAAAACTCGATACAGTTGGATCTTCTACTAGTGAGTGTGATTGATCTGCGTGTCCATGATCCGATCCGTTGCATCTTGTTCCATGCAATCTAGATTTAACTCTACTAGTGTGAGTTGTTCTGCAATGTCGGATGTGTCTAGTAATGGTGGAAAGTATGGCCGAAGGCTGTCCACATTGAGCACTAGGTGCAGGCTAAGGAATGGGGGAATGCTGAGCTCAAATGCATTGTCTCCCACAACCTTGGTAATGGTGTAAGGACCATATCGGAGTGGTATGAGTTTCTGATAGGCTCTGGTAAGGAATTCCTTTTGCAAATGTAACCAAACTTTGTCACCCACCTGAAACTTGTGTGGCACCCAATGTTGATCATGTCACTGCTTATACTTGGCATTTGATTTCTCCAAAATGTTGTGGACCTATTGGAAGATATGTTGGATGTGCTCAATGAAGTTGCTTGCCTTATTTGTTTTGGATTGGACATGAGCCGAATCTGCTTGAGTAGCTACAAATGGCATGGCCACATTAATGGGACATAGTGGTTGGAATCCCAAGCCCACCTGAAAAGGGTTGCGGCCAGTCGAGCTGTGGAGAGCTCAGTTATAGCTGTGCTGAACATAGAGGAGGCTCTCATCCCATGTGCATGGATGCATTGAGTTGTACATGCACAGAATGTGTACGATCATCCTATTGACAACCTCTGTTTTGCCATCAATTTGGGGATCGAAGGTTGTGGACTTAATGAGTTTGGTGTCCAGCATCAACTAGAGACTAGACCAAAATGTATTGAGGAGTCTGCTATCCTGATCTGAGATGATAGACTGTGGGATCCCAAAGTGTACCCACACTTGTTCAAAGAATAGTTTAGTAGTGGCTTCTACTATGATATTCTTCTCGCAAGCCACCATAATGGTCATCTTCGAGAACCTCTCGATGACCACAAAAACGCAGTTGTTTCCATGCTTAGTAGAAGGAAGGTTCGACATGTAATCCATGGAGATGGATTCCCAAGGTCGACTAGGGGTAGGCAATGGAGTATAGAAGCCTTTCTTCTTGATGTTCAGTTTGGCAATGGCACAGGCAGTGCAGGATCTGATGTACTTGCCAACATTCTATCAAAGATAGAAATATGTTATGAAACTGGCTCAAGAAAAGATGGAAAAGATAGATCAACGCCTTATAATTTAACCTCTTCGAGGGGGTAACCTCCTTTACATTACATAAATGAAAAATTCTTGGATGATACAAATGACAAAACCTCCTTTCTATATATAGGAGTCTAAGGAGTCACAATATAACCTAGCTGACCTAACAATAATATTTTAAGCACCAAATAACATGGAGGGGTCTATGGGCACAGTAATAAAAATATGGGACAAAGGGGCACAAAATATTAATAAGGATACAACTATAAAGTAATGGGGTAATACTAGTATTATAGGGATCTAACAGCCCTCTTTCTTCAAAAAATTGTTGTCCTCAACGCTTGAGTAGTTCTGGATGCTTCTATAAAATTATCATCCTCCATGTGGAATTCTTGTGGATAAGTTTTCCACTTGATGAGATACTCTGAAATGATCGATTTCGTAGCTGTCAAGTTCTTTCTTCTTGTGATTGCTTCGTTCCATATAATTTTTTTTTCTTATCAAGTCTGACAATATTGTTTGAACTGGGAGCTTGTACCATAACTTCTTTAAACATGAAACATGGGAACTAGGTGCACTCGAGATGCTGCAGGAGGCTCCAATTGTAGCCATAGTACCAATCTTTTGCAACACTTGTACGGACCATAATACTTTGGTGATAATTTATTATCCTTCTTAGCTTGCTTGAGGGACACTTGTTTATATGGTTGTAGCCATAGGAATACCCAATCACCTACATCAAAACTTCTTTCACTGTGATTTTGATCTTCCTGTTGTTTCATTCTATTCTGTGCCAACACGAGGTTGTCGTTTAAGAGTTGGAGGACTCGTTGTTGATGTTCAATGTGATGTTCCACTGCTTCAACCTTAGAATTTTCTCTTAAATATGATGTGATGGATGGTGGCTGATATCCATAAAGTGCCATAAAAGGGGTCATTTTTGTTGCTGTATGGAAGGAAGTGTTATACCACCATTCAGTGAGAGGCAACCATTTGACCCATTGTGT
>APFE031403608.1:94361-193004 GCA_000404065.3 Pinus taeda
TTCTGCCACAAACTTTTGAATATCTGATTTAAGGCCATCCCAAAAAAATTCCTTCTTAACCCTGTGATAAGTTTTTAAAAATCCTGAGTGCCCTCCTAAGGGAGAAGTGTGCAATTCCATAAGAATATTTTGTTTGAGTTGCGACTTCTTACAGAGATATAAGAAATCTTTGTACCATAATGAATCATTTTGCAAGCTAAATGTATCAGATGTACTAGAATCCTGTTGTAACTTTCGAATAAGTTCCCACACTTCTTCATCATTCTTCCATTCCTCCCTTGCTTCGTTTATCCGATCTGGTTGGATAATAGAAATGGCGCACAACAATGCTTCCACATCCTCATCCTTTCTTGAGAGTGCATCTGCCACCACATTTTGCTTCCATTTTTTGTAGATGATTTCAAAGTCATAACCTAGCATCTTTGTGACCCACTTTTGTTTCTCTTCAGAGGATAATCTTTGTTCTAAAAAGTATTTAAGGCTATCATGATCTGTTTTTACCTTGAAGTGTCTTCCCATCAGGTAGAGTCGCCATTTCTTAAGTGCATGTCGTATTGCCAACATTTCCTTCTCATAAATAGCTATGTGTAAAAACTTTCCATTGATTGGATGACTTTCAAAAGCAATGGGTCTTTCATCTTGCATTAAAATGACACCAATTCCATTTCCTGAAGCATCACATTCCACAAAAAGGTTTTTGTGAAGTCTGGTGTAGCTAAGGCCGGTGCTTGGCACATTGCCTCTTTAAGATGTTCGAAGGCCTTCATTATTTCTGGAGTCCATGAGAATGCATCTTTCTTCAATAATGTTGTTAGAGGTGCTGCTATTCTCCCATAATTCTTAACAAACTTGCGATAATACCCTGTCAACCCAGGAAATCGTCGCAGATGCTTTATGGATGTGGGAATTTTCCATTCCTTAATGGCTTTAATTTTGCTAGGGTCTACCTTAACTCCTTCATGAGATACAATATGACCCAGATATTCCACCTCTTGTACTCCAAAGAAACATTTGGATCTTTTTGCATATAATTGTTTTTCCTCCAATAGTTGTAGCACCCTGTCAACATGTTCAACATGATCCTTCCAAGACTTGCTGTAGATTAGTATATCATCAAAGAATACTAACACAAATTTTCTAAGGAATGGTTTGAAAATTGAATTCATCAAACCTTGAAATGTTGAGGGTGGATTGCTAAGGCCAAAAGGCATGACCAAAAATTCATAATGACCCTCATGAGTTCTAAATGTTGTTTTCAGAATGTCTTTAGTTTTCATTCTGATTTGATGATATCCTGAACGAAGATCCAACTTGGTGAACTAAATTGATCCATGCAATTCATCTAGTAATTCATCAATGACAGTAATGGGAAACTTATCTTTAATAGTGAGCTTGTTGAGCTCCCTATAATTCAAACACATGCACCATGATCCATCCTTCTTATGCACCAATACTACTAGAGCAGAGAAATAACTTTGACTAGGTTGAATTATACCTGCCTCTAGCATTTCTACAACCATACATTCAATTTCACTCTTTTGGGCATAGGGATATCTCTACGGCCTGATGTTTGGAGGAACATTTCCTGGAATCAGATGAATAGCATGATCATGATCACGAGTAGGTGGGAGACCTTTGGGAGTCTCAAATAGCTTGGAATAATTGTCCACGACTTTTTGGAGATCTGGAGAAATAGATGATTCTGATGTGGAAACATCTAGCGAACATAATTGTGCAATTACACCTTTTTGTTCCTTTTTTAGAAGCTTTGTCATACCGTTAGAGCTGATTATCGTCCTGGTTTCCCTACAATACCCCTTAATTCAACTTCCTTTCCTTCCGTAGAAAATTTCATGAAACGTTCTTGAAAATTAAAAGCTATTATACCCAAGGATTGTAGCCATTATACTCCTAGTACAACATCAGCACCTCCCATTGGAATGGAAAGCATTGGGCTTGTCAATACATATTCTCCCATGGATAGCTTGATATTATGGCACTTTCCAGAGAAATTTATCGTTCCTCCATTTGCAATCATCACTTGACGCTCTGGTGCTAGATATAGGAAGAAATTCAATTCTTTTGCTACCTTAAAATGAATAAAATTGTGGGTGCTTCCTGAATCAATCAACACTATTACCTTTTTCTTCTTGATTTGTCCTTCTATCTTGATGGTTTGAGGAGTGGTAATTCCCACCAACGCATTACAAGATATCGTTGGATTCATTTGTTCTTCATCTAGGCTTTGTTCTTGGAGTATATCCTCTTCTTTTAACCTTTCTTGCTCCTTTTCTTCTTCCTCTTCACAATCTATGTAGAATAATTTCTTTTCAGCACACTTATGACCTTTAGTGTATTCGCTATCACAACTGTAACAAAGACCTTCTGTTCTTTTTTCTTCCAATTGTTGTGGTGTCAACCTTATAGGTTATGGAAGGTTGGGGGTAACAACACTTCTATCTTTATAGTTATGACTGGTATGCTTCCTGGTTTCCATAATTTTGCTTTCCATTTTTCTTGCTAACCTGAATGCCTTCTCTAATGAATTAGGGTCCCAAAGGCAAACATCATGTTGGATATTATCCTTTAAAGTCCCTATGAACACATCAATCCTATGCTCCTCTGGAATATTTTTTACCCTTATGTTCAATTTTTTGGAACTCCTTTATGTGCTCCATTATTGAACCCTTTTGTTTGAGACTTATCAATTGCCTAAAAAAAGTGTTGCTTTTTGTATCCTCATAATGTGCTATCAATTATTCCGTAAAAATTGCCCAAATGATAATTTGGTTACGAGAGCAAAGCCATTGATACCATACAAACTAATTTGGTTCCAAATATAAAGCTGCAATATGTACCTTTTGTGTGTTTTTCACATTATGGAGATCGAAAAATTGCTTCATCTGTAATATCCATGTTGCAAGATCATTGCCATCAAACTTCCTCATATCGATTTTTGGAATATGGTGGGTCTTCGATCCAACATTAGAGTCTATGGAATCATGATTAACATTTCTTTTTTTTTCATAATGAGTTCCCTTTAGTACCCTTTCACCATTAGTGACCATTTCTTGTAGCAAATTATTCATATTTATCTTCAATTCTTCCATCTTATCATCCATGTCATCAATTTTAGCATCCATGCCATTCATCTTAGCTTCCATGCCATCCATCTTAGCTTCTATTCCTTTCTTTAAACAATCCATCTTAGCTTCTACACCTTTATTTAAACCATCCATCTTAGATTCTACATCTTTCTTTAAACCATCCATCTTAGATTCTGTTGCTTTTTGTGCAAGTGACACTTGTTGCACTTGTTTTTGTAATTTTGATATATCATGTAGCATTTCTTCCTCTTCTTCTTGAGTCATGTTAGAGCTTTCAGTTTGCTTACTAGGTGTTTGCATTTTCTTTCCTCGGGGCATCAGTTACTAAAAATAATTCTCTACTAGCCCTTTGAATTCCTTCAAAATAAATTTTCAAACCAATCTTAAGCAAAAATTTAAAAGAATCTACACACCTTTTTTCACTTTGTAGGAGCTCGATATTGCCTCTGATGTATCTCTATACTTTCATATCATCCAATTCTAAAATTGCAACCTGTAGTAGCCCTCTGTGTCCTCTTTCCAATGCCACCAGTCTGATCCAAATTTGATTCTCCAAGGAAGAGTTATGTGAAATCTCCCATAGTGACCTTATTATAGACTAGTTCAGTAGAGTGAACTTGTACGATGTGCCGCAAGTCACTGTTTCAACCTTTAGCTCTGACAAATATATACAAGAAACTACAGTCCGTCTTGTTTTTGTACCTTCTTACGAAATTTCAATCTGATGCTCAGAGAGAAAGTTACGATGTTTTTCCCCAGGTCACCTATTTGGAATGTAATTCAGGAGTCTACAAAATACCAAATTCCTCATATCATATCTCCACAAATGTGGGGCGAAAAGCTCTGAAATTCGAACCCGAGGTTCAGTGCGATTTGTTCTCAAATGGTTTTTTTTTTAGCTTTTGAAATGTCGCAGAAAAAAAGTTATAGTGAAAATACCATGATGACCTATTTGGAGCAATGAAACCCTAGAATCCAAAGCTCTGATACCAAATGTTATGAAACCAGCTCAAGAAAAGATGGAAAAGATAGATCAACGCCTTAGAATTCAGCCTCTTCGAGGGGGCAACCTCCTTTACATTACATAAATGAACAATTCTTGGATGATTCAAATGACAAAACCTCCTTTCTATATATAGGAGTCTAAGGAGTCACAATATAACCCAGCCGACCTAACAATAATAATATAAAGCCACAAAAATAACAATGGAGGGATTCTATGGCGCACAGTAATAAAAATATGGGGACAATAAGGGCATAACAATATTAATAAGGGATAAAACTACAATAGTAATGGGGTAATCACTAGTATTATAGGGACCTAACAAAATACTTCTACTGTACTGCCACCATTTTTTCGATCCCAAAATGGCTAGTAGCCCAACTATGGTGTGCTTCCCAAATCATCTTGGCATACTCACTTGAAGGAGCACAAAGGTGACCCAGCTGGCATAACATGGCATCCTGGAGGTGAAATCCTGGAACATGTTGACCCTCCAAGAGTGTCTGTTATGTGTGGCCGAATTGTGGGTCACATTTGTAGAGAAGTGGTGAATCAGAAGTCTCATGCCCACAAGAGTTAAGCACGGTGGTTAACGCCATGATTGGTAGTCGACTGAGGAAATATGCAACATTATTGGTGATGTCATTCTTATACTTGATATTCAAATGGAACTGTTGCAGGTGTGTGGAACACTTCTGTTGGTGATCATTCTGCAACTTCCCTTGCATTTGTATGAACTATGGGGCCGGTGGTCTGTGTGAATGACCATTTCCTTCCTCAAAATGTAATTTTTCCATTGTCAGAAGACCTGCACAATGGCATGCATCTCTTTGTCATAAGTGGGATAATTCCAGAATGTGTCTGAAAGTGTCTCATTGTGATATGCAATTGGATGCCCGTGTTGAGTAAGGACTATTGCAACAACATAGTCAGAGGCATCTGTCTCAATCTCAACTGGTTGTTACAAGTCTAGTAATGAGAGCATTGGTGCCAAGCACAGGCAATGTTTCAACTCTATGAATGTCTTCTATTGAGATTCAGATGAAAATAATTTTTCTTTCACTCCTCCCTTAGTGACTTAACACAAGGGCCAAGTGATATGAGAAAATCCCAACACGAACCTACGGTAGAAATTGGAAAGACCCAGAAAGCTGTAGATCTCTGTTAGAGTGGTTGGATATGGCCAATCCTGAATGACATGGATCTTGGCGAGTTCCACATGCACCCCCTGTTCATAAATAATGTATCTCAGATATTGAACTTAAGTCATGCCAAAAGTGCATTTCTCTAAATTGGCACATAGCTTGTGTTGTTGCTGTGTTTGTGCTGGGCCCCAGTATTGCAGCAATAATGCTGCAACTCCTGGGACTCCCTTCTTTAATTTTATCAACCTGGTAGTTCGTAACAAACTTGGAAGCGACGGTGTTGTATGCACAAGTACTAGCTCTTGCCCCAGCTGTCACTTGATCAGCTGGCACAAGTCCGCTAGGGGCTTAAGCCAACTTCTATGAGCTATGAGAAGAAGCTTTTTAACTGATGGAAGAAAGCTAATTCAAAGGAAGCTAATCTATTTGTGGAAAGAAACTGAAAAGCTGAAAGGAAATGCAAACACTAGCAAACCCTAATTTTACCATCTAGTCCTACTGATTGCAAAAAAGAGGATGCGAGCTACTGATAGAGGTGCCATTGACTTCTAGGAAATTAAAATGCATGTGTCTAAGTTATCACTATCTGAAGAAAACATTTTTTTGTATTTTTGAATAAGTTGTCATAATTATCATGCATGTGCTTTCACTGTTTTTGACTGTGCAGAGGTGGATCAACGAGAAAAAATGCTTGCAGGAGGTTGGGAAGGTTCAGAGAGGGCCTAAGGGGTCCCTAGCACCTTCGAGAGAGTTTCACAAAGTTTGGCGATCAAGAGACCACTTTTGTGAGTTTCTACAGGAAGTCTGCAGGGTTTCTATAGGATGTTCTGGAATTTCTACTCGATGTCTGTAATTTTCTACAGGATGTTCAGAAATGGGATTTTGGAGGATTGATGGAGGGAAAAAGGTGAAGAAGTTGGTATGTATGTGAGATAATGGTGTAAGAAGGTCCAGGGCTTGGTGGATGGAGTTGAGGAGTGGCGAGGATGGTTGGATTTGTTCAAGGAGAGAGATAAGACAATGATGCACAAAAATATGAGAATTAAGGCAAAGTAAGTGAATGAGGCAAATTTGAGGTAAGGGTTCTAAGTGGAGGATGGAGCAGGTGGAGTTGATGGAGTATGGGCAGATGAAGAAGGCTAACAGGTGCTCTGCAAGTTGTTTTTCAAACGACACAAACAAGGACTTGGAAAATCAAAGACCTATCTACGTTAGCCTATTTTAACCTAGATAACAGCAAAGAAATGGAACCGAAGCTTATTTGCAATGAAATCAGATGAAATCACTATGAAACTAAGTAATCATAAACCTAAGCATGCAATCAAAACTGATATCAAGTTCGACAACTAAGAATCCAACACTAATACTTGCATGGCGAAGCAAAGACAATGTTTTTGGTGGCAGCAAGGTCACCTTGGTCCCAGCTCATGATTTCACTGAGGGGGAGGTGAGATCCAAGGTGCTTGGTAGCCTTTTTTTGAAGATATTCCTTGTGATTAACCTATCAAGTAAATATAAACATGAAAAGCTATTTTAATCATAAAAACCGACCTAAGTAACAAAGCAATATTTTAATCTAAATAACATATTTTATTCTAAGAATGCAACAAAGACACATGAAATTAAACAAAGGTGGTACTGGGCACTTGAGATGGGCCCAACCCCAAGAGCTACAACCTCCTAAGAGAGATTAGAGCTGGTGCAAAGCTAGATTCATCTTTATTGATCAAAAGAATAGTTACATTCCAAAAATTGTCCACAGGGAAAACTTGAAAATGTGTTGAAATGCAGAGCTAAACTACTACTTAAAAATGACTAAAAACCGAACTGCAAACTAGCTAACTTCTGCCTACAAAAGGACTAACTGAAATGAGGCCCTAAGCCCTCTTATTTATTCAATGAGGACCCCAACATTCCTCCTAAACGTTAGGGACTCGGCTGCCCAAAACTTGCAGTTAACAGCAGTCCTACTTGACTTACTTGGCTGCCCTTTGTGATAATCGATTTGGTGGCCCTTGAACTCTGAGCTGATGGTGGAGAATTCGAGGTAAGGGCCCATAAATGAAGGGGACACCTTCCTAAAAATCCTCTCCACGAATTTGGTTGCCAAGTGCTCATTTAACCTTTGATTTTGTCTCCAAATTGACCAAAAAGACTGCATAAATCACACATTAGACTTGTTGGCATAATGACTAACTCAATTCACTCTATTAACATAAATATAATAAAAAACATGCTATAAACTAATGAGAATGGTGGATTAAGTCGAATTAGGAGGCTGAATGAGCCCTTATAATTATCCATTTTTGGGGCTCATCATCACCCCCTACTGAAAATGTTGCTCATCCTCTGAGCAACTAATCTATCTCTTCCTCCCTGTCATGCCAAGCTTCTAAAGTGATGTCCTCTTCTCAGTCATGAAACCATGCTTGTCCCTCTACTTCTTCCCACTGCCTATGCTCCTTTTCTTGTAGCAGATTTGTTAGCGCCTCAACCTCAACCTGTAGCTTGTGCTCTCTCTGTTGTTCATCAGATGTTTCCTTATCTTTCCTTCTTCCTGTGATTGTTTAGCCACCTTTTCCTCCAATTTCTTGGTGTCTCTTAGCTTAGCTCGAGTTTCTTGTAGAGAATTCTCAGCTTCCTGTAGAACTATCTCAGCTTCCTGTAGAACTGTCTTTGAGTCCATCATCTTAATTCTCTCTCTCTAGGTGAAGGATTTTGGCTTCCTCATTCATAGATGATGGATCTCTTTGAAGGAAACTCCTCCTTTTGTTTAGTTGTTGTGTCCTTAATGACAATTGGCTCCTTTGACTGTGGCTAGGGTCTGCCTGCTTTTATCCTCGTGCTCCTTCTTGCCTTAAAATACATGGAAGGCTCCAGTTTTTGCTTCCCTTTTTGTTGTGGATATGTGCTTAAGGTATCCAGCACAGCTGCTGCCTCACTGGCCAAAATCTCGGGCGATTTCTCCTTTTGTTGCATTGTTTCCATACTTCCTGTAGAAAGGTCCTATGTCAACTGTTTTCAGGCTTCTTGTAGAAACTGTTTTCAGACTTCCTCTAGAAACTGTTTTCAAACTTCCTGTATAAATTGTTTCAGCCTGTTTGGCTGGATGTTGCTTTCCTTTTAATTCCTATTTGGTTGCCTTGGTTGTGCCCTCCTTTGTTTGGACTTTTTCAGTCCTCTCTGTTGTATTCTGCAATTGCTTTTTCAGGGGTGTTCATGCCATTGTTCCTCCATAGTTTTAGGCTTCAACAATTTGGCCTTTGCTCCTTTTCCTCTTTGTTCTTGCTTTGCCTGAATGTATTGTGTTTATTCATCATTGGTTTTCTCATCTTTTTCAATGTGTTCTTCTTCCTTGCCATCCTTTATTTTTCTTTAGCACTTCCACTAAGTCATCGACATTAGTTCTTTGAGTATCCAGCCTTGTCCTCCCCCTCTCGCTTTTATTTGGCCCCTTGTATTTCTCTTGATCATGCAAAAGATCCCACCTGTTCATTGTATGACTGTACTATGACAACACACAAAATTACTGTTCCTGGTCGGTTAATTACATGTCTTGAATGGTCCAATCCTATGACTTATTTCCACCTTACACTTATTTCATCTCATTAGTCTTAAGGTCAACTTTAAGTCGCACCAATGTTTGTTAAACCTTCATTTGTACAAATTTGGGCACCTTCAATTAATCCTTCTAGCTGTAGCCGGTTGTTAGCTGCCAAGCCTGATCAATCACAATAACAAATTTTGCATTCCTAGCCTAATCAATTTTAGAAGCACTCTCAAAGTATTGTTCCCCTGTTCTCGATTTGGACAGTTCCAAACTAGCTTGGATCTGTGATAGAATCTTCATGTCTCTCCTTTGATGTGAGACTCTAATTCCATTCTCCAAGTCCCCCACCAACTTTAAGATTTCCATCCCTTTACAATCCTGGATCACCTGCATCAAATTCTGGTATGACACCTTACTCTGTTTTAACAATTATGTTCATGCCTGCAAAAGACCCTGACCAAGTATGTTCTTCGGTTCTCTTTTCCAGAAAACCTCCTTAATACCTGCAAAAGTCCATGACCAAGTTTGTTCTTTTGTTTTTTTCATTTTTGATAGAAAGGGATCTCAAGGACATTAAAAATTCTTCAACTATCTGGTTATGAGAGGAAGAGTTTTGCTTCTACAGCCAGAGGACAGAGACCAAGTTTTCTTCTCAGGACACATTCAGATATGCAAATTTTAAAATTTTCATCCACAAGCTGGCTCTCACAACTGCATATGCCTTCCTTATAAGAGAATTTTAGACAGGAAACATGGAGAGGAATTTTGACGCAGAAAAACTGAGAAATTCCGTGCAACTCACAATCACACTGCTATTTTTGACTTACAGGCATCCTTGTCTCTAATTCTCCTACTCCCGACAGTTCAATTCACCACCTTTCAAATTATATCATGCATGGAAGAGTGTTTTCGAGCCTACCTTTCTCGGAACTCCAAATTTGACGAAGGAAAGCTGATGTTTCTCTGTTCCAAAAGGCTGTGTCATACTTCCTGTAGAAGACCACCCCCCCCCCGTTTCTTGTAAAACGCCCTTGCACTTCTGAGTGAGCCCAATACGCTGGAGAATTTTGAAACAGGTTGAAAAGCTTGGTGGAGGACAACAGTTTAATAGATTGTGGGAGCAGAGGACACATAATTCAGCTAAGAATGTTGCAAGTGCAAATTAATCAGCAGGTGGTGAGAGTTAGCCGCACATTTTTTTAATTGCGGCATTCGTGGTGAGGAAGTGAAGTGGCCAAGTGTATGTGGCCACATGCAGATGGCAGTGTTGTTTATGAAATGTATGTTTTCTACTTGTAATCACTCCCATCAATTACGTTGAAGGTTACACAGCCACCACTACCTATTTCCCAATTTCCTCCTGAGATGGCTGAACGCACGTGTTGTATTCACCCACCGAGCGCTGTTTGAACTAGATGAGGGTGGCCAGTTAGCTAGCCACCGATTTTTTTAATCACAACCATCTCATTGCTCATGCAGTTTCCAAATTACATTCATGCAATTAGAGGAACAAGGCTTAGTCACGTACCTGGAAGTCAAATGTGGCTGTTGTGAGGTGCTTTTCGCTACTGCATGTGTTTCTGTGGTTGCATGATGGCTTGGTTGCTGATTCATGGCCATTTTCTTGTGCAGATACCCTCTGGCTGGATCTATGCCACAGGAATTTGTTTCCACGTTTAGATCTGCCCCCTCAAGCTGCTGATGCTGAATTTTTCCAAGACAACAACTTGTTTTCTCCATTACTCCCGAACGATAGATCAGATCAATCTGAAAGTTTTTGAGCATGTGTCTATCATCATTTTTCACCTCCCAGAGCGAAATGGTGGTCAATGGATGCACGAATTTTGAGGAAAATGGAAGATGGCTGAAGATTACAGAGGTCAATTTCTTGAAAACCATGCATCAGAAGTGGCTGAAATTGCTTGGGTAGGTTACTATAACCCATATGCATCTCCCCATGAAACAAGTTTTAAAACGGATGCACGGATATGAAGAAAATGCAAAAATGGATGAAGGTGATGGGGGCCGATTTCTTGGAAATCGTGCACCAAAATTGGCTGAAATGGCTTGGGCATGTTGCCATCATCCATATACAACTCCCCATAAAATGGTTTTCTAAATGGATGCACGATTTTCAAGTTAGGGCAAAAACAAATTTCAACACTATGTATTTTTGCTTCCAAGCATTCTGCAGTTTTTTGCATGGTAAGAAAAAATGAGCTTGGGCTGTGATGCAGGAATGGAAATGATGGAGGAGGAGTTTTAAGAATGCAGGAGGACCTATGAACCCTTTAGGAAGTTATCATGTTTGCCAAACTGCCTTTTTGAAATCCATTTCTAGCTTCCTTTAATTTCTATAGGAACTTCCTATAGAACACATAGTTTTTAGGAAAGAAGCACAATGAGGTGGAAAAAATGATGGTGAGGGGTGAGGGACAGACACATGGATGCTTGTAGGCCTAACCAATAGATTCCAACCTTCGGATTTCCTCCCAAGATCAATTTGGGCCTGTCGAAAGGTTCTACAGGATGTTTCCTATAGAAATTCAGAACTTCCTGTAAAAACTCTTGGAACTTCCTGTAGAAAGCCCAGAAATTCTTGTAGAAAGCCCAATATTGACCTAAATGTGACCAAATCCTAGGAGAGGTGAGTGGCGATGGAGGGAGTGTCTAAAGGGATGTCCTCGAGCCTGGTACGGACTCTTGTCCTCGTTTTGCGTGCCCCTCTTTTCCTACAATGTATTCACTGCAACCTGCAATTTTTCACAGAGATTAGTCATGTTTTCTTTTTCTTTTATTTTTTCTTTTTTTCTTTTTTTGAAAACAACTAGGGCGCCTCATGGAGGATTTCACCCTAATTGCCTGCCCTGGGCGCCTCCAAGGGAGGTTTTCACCCAAGGACCTTATTCTCTCTTTTTTTTTTCTTCTTTTTTTTCAACCCATTGACCGCCTCATGGAGGTTTTCAATCAATGAGCCAATATAAGGCGCCTCCATGGAGGTTTTCACCTTAGAATTTTATTTTCTTCTCATTTTCATTTTTTCTTTTCCCTTTTTTCTTTTTTTTTTTACCCTACCCTACTTGAAAAACAAAATCATTTTCAAGTATAAGAATACTTCCAATGGAGCCATGTGAACATCAAGATTAGAGACAAAATGATCTGGAGGCTTAAAATGCATGCTTTGATAGCTATCTGAATTTCAGAGACCAAATTATTTGACTTTGAAGGGATCAAGCAAAGCTAAGGAAGAGAGTATTGTTGCAACTTAGTGACCGTCTGGAACCATATCTCAATATAGCTCTGATATCCTTGGTCCTTTTGCTGATCTTGATCATTCTCCATATCTTCTTCTATCATGACCCTCACATCTTCCTCTTTTTGCTGAGTTTTCTCTTGAGTACATGGAGGATTTGATGGTAACCCTGTGGGAACTCTCTCGATCTTTGATTCTGATGTCTTCTCTTCATCAAGTGTAGCCCATGGTTCTTTGATCTCCTCTTTTGAATCTTCTTTTGCTAGATGTGGTCCTTCAATACTTTCAAGATAATCTCTTTTTTGCAATACTCTTCTTGAGCTATGGTGAAGATCATTGAGCTCAAGAGAAGTCATTTGGACATGTTGTGCCTCTGCTTTGCAATTGGGTTGAGCTATTCCAATGTGCGGGTTTGGAAATGGTGGTATGGATAGTTGAGTGGGGGTGTATACTTGAGATGGATGTGGATGGGGTTGTGGATGTGTAGGTGGTGGAGGCAAATGAGCGGGAGGAGAGTTGTACTAGGGCCTCCAACCCTGATGAGGTGCATTCCACTGAGGCCGTGGTTGAGCATAAGAGTGAAATGAATTAGTAGCTGGTTGGGCATAATATGGATCTGTGAAGGAACAAGGAGGAGGTGTGAACCGGGAAGGATGAGTAGGGGGACCCCAAGAAAGCATGAAAGTGGCTTGATAGGGATCGTAATAGGTCTGGGATGTCCCTTGCATTCCTTGCTGGTAGGGTATGGGTCCATGTGGCCTCCTTTGGTTCATATAATAGGGTGATTCAGTGGCTCCTTTGGCTTTCTGATATGCAACTTTAAGTCCATGCAAGGAAGGGCACTGATTCGTAGGATGGTATTCTTCACAGACAAAACACACTTCTAGGGAGTGCATTGGACATTCATTCCTAGGATGCTTTCTAGTGCACTTAGGAAAAAATATGACCAAAGATCTCTTGGCTTCCTCTTGCTTCCTTTGGATTTGTAAGGTATCCAGTTGCATGGCAAGAAATTGCCCCATATCACTCTTGAAATCTTCCAGCATATTGTCACATTCACCTTTTCCAACATAAAGGGATGAATTGGAAGAAAAGGTACTGCTCCCAACATTTCTGCTTGTATCCATTTGCTTCAGAGGAATGTTTTCTTCTTCTTCTTCCCTTGAGGTTCTTCAATATGTCTTGTTGTCCACCTAAGGGTTCTTTAATCACAGCCATCGAAGAAGAGAGAAGGTTGGCTGTGTGAAGCAGTGGAGGTGTTGTGCAATCATTTTTCTAACTTATCTCTACTCCCACAAGGCATGAAAGAAAACCTTTTTGGTTGATTTTTGTTTTTTTTTTTTCTACTTGTACCTACAAAACTGAAATAGATTGAACTGCAACTAACTATCTTGTTTAAATGAAAATGTGGAATTGAAAGAAAAGAAGGAAAGGACTAATCTATTTTGTTGAAATGAAATTGCAGGAATGAAATGCTAAACTATGCTTGCGAAATTGAAATTGCAGAATTGAAATGCTAATCTACGCTTGCAAAATTGAAACACTAATCTATGCTTGCAGAATTGAAATTGCGGAATTGAAATGCTAATCTATGAAAGCAGGAAATGTCTACTCTACTTTTGCGGAAATGAAATTGCAGAATGGAAATGAAATAAACTACTTAGCAGAAGCTTGTAGTAGAAAATAGAAGAAAAGCAACAATCACCAATACTCTGATGCTTCCCCTGCAATGGTGCCAAAAAGGATGGTGGGCCCCAATATTGCAGCAATAATGTTGCAACTCCTGGGACTCCCTTCTTTAATTTTATCAACCCGGTAGTTCATAACAAACTTGGAAGCGACGATACTGTATGCACAAATACTAGCTCTTGCGGCAGCTGTCACTTGGTCAGCTGGCACAAGTCCGCTAGGGGCTTAATCCAACTTCTATGAGCTCTGAGAAGAAGCTTTTTAATTGATGAATGAAAGCTAACTCAAAGGAAGCTAATCTAATTGCGAAAAGAATCTTAAAAGCTGAAAGAAAATGCAAACCCTAGCAAACCCTAATTTTACCATCTAGTCCTACTGATGTGAAAAAGAGGATGCAAGCTACTGACAGAGGTGCCATTGACTTCTAGGAAGGTAAAATGCATGTGTCTAAGTTATCACTATCTGAAGAAAACATTTTTTTGTATTTTTGAATAAGTTGTCAGAATTATCATGCATGTGCTTTCACTGTTTTTTATTGTGCAGAGGTGGATCGGCGAGAGAAAATGCTTGCAAGAGGTTGGGAAGGTTCAGAGAGGGCCTAAGGGGTATCTAGCACCCTTCCAGAGAATTTCAAAAAGATTGGCGATCAACAGACCACTTTCGGGAGCTTCTATAGGAAGTCTGAGGGTTTCTACAAGATGTTCCGGAATTTCTACAGGATGTCTGTAATTTTCTACAGGATGTTCAGAAATGGGATTTTGGAGGATTGATGGAGGGAAAAAGGTGAAGAAATTGGTATGGAGGTGAGATAAGGGTGTAAGGAGGTCCAAGGCTTGGTGGATGGAGTTGAGGAGTGGCAATGATGGTTGGATTTGTTCAAGGAGAGAGATAGGACAATGATGCACAAAAATATGAGAATTAGGGAAAAATAAGCGAATGAGGCAAATATGAGGTAAGGGTTCTAAGTGGAGGATGGAGCAGGTGGAGTTGATGGATTAAGGGCAGATGAAGAAGGCTAACAGGTGCTCTGCAAGTTGTTTTTCAAACGACACAAACAAGGACTTGGAAAATCAAAGACCTATCTACGTTAGCTTATTCTAACCTAGATAACGGCAAAGAAATGGAATAGAAGTTCATTTGCAATGAAATCAGATAAAATAACTATGCAACTAAGCAATCATAAACCTAAGCATGCAATCAAAACTGATATCAAGTTCGAAAACTAAGAATCCAACACTAATACTTGCATGGTGAAGCAAAGACAGTGTTTTTGGTGGCAGCAAGGTCACCTTGGTCCCAGCTCATGATTCCACTGAGGGGGAGGTGAGATCCAAGGTTCTTGGTTGCCTTTTTCTGAAGATCTTCCCTATGATTAACCTATCAAGTAAATCTGAACATGAAAAGCTATTTTAATCATAAAAACCGACCTAAGTAACAAAGCAATATTTTAATCTAAATAATAGATTTCATTCTAAGAATGCAGCACAGACACATGAAAGTAAACAAAGGAGGTACTGGGCACTTGAGATGGGCCCAACCCCAAGAGCTACAACCTCCTAATAGAGATTAGAGCTGTTGCAAAGCTGGATTCATCTTTATTGATCAAAAGAATAGTTACATTCCAAAAACTGTCCACAAGGAAAACTTGAAAATGTGTTGAAATGCAGAGCTAAACTACTACCTAAAAAATGACTAAAAACTGAACTGCAAACTAGCTAACTTCTGCCTACAAAATGACTAATTGAAATGAGGCCCTAAGCCCTCTTATTTATACAAATTGAGGACCCCAACAATCCTCCTAAACTTTAGGGACTCGGCTGCCCAAAACTTGCAGTTAACAACAGTCCTACTTGACTTTCTTGGCTGCCCTTGTGATAATCGATTTGGTGGCCCTTGAACTCTGAGCTGATGGTGGAGAATTTGAGGTAAGGGCCCATAAATGAAGGGGACACCTTCCTAAAAATCCTCTACACGAATTTGGCTGCCAAGTGCTCATTTAAACCTTTGATTTTGTCTCAAAATTAACCAAAAAGATTGCATAAAGCACACATTAGACTTGTTGGCATAATGACTAACCCAATTCACTCTATTAGCATAAGTATAATAAAAAATATGCAATAAACTAATGAGAATGGTGGATTAAGTCGAATTAGGAGGCTGAATGAGCCCATATAATTATCCATTTTGGGGGCTCATCAGTTTGGAGCAACTATCGAATGTGGTGGAGGTGCTCTTCCCAACTCTGGCTAAAGATCAGGAAGTCATCCAAGTATACCACTACAAATGAGTTGGTGAATGGCCAAGATGTCATCCATCAACCTCATGAAGGTTGCAGGAGCATTCATCAACTCGAAAGGCATAACCAACCATTCGAAAAGGACCTCCTTGGCTTTGAAGGCAATCTTCCACACATCAGAGGGTTTGATAGGTACATGGTGATATCTTGACTTCAAGTCGATCTTGATGAAATATTCCCCCCCCTTCAGTTGGTCCAGAAGGTCATTAATCCGTGGAATTGGGTACCTATTCTGGACAATGACCTTGTTCAATGCCTGATAGTCAATACAGAGTCTCCAAGACCCATCCTTCTTGTGTACTAACATGATTGGGCTCCCATAGGGCAATGAACTTGGTCAGATGTGACCTTTCTGCAGCAACTCCTGAATTTGCCTCTTGATTTCGTCATTCTCTAGAATGGAGCACCGATAGATTGGTCCATTGGGCACCTAGGGTCATATTGATGGAGTGCTTGACCTGGTAGTGCAGAGGAACCCTTGTGGGGGAGGTGAAGATGTCCTTGTACTCCTCCATGACATTTTCCATCTGTAGTTTTCCTATGGAGGGGCAATGTCTGGAGGTTGTGGTCACCATCTTCTTCTTTCCCTGAGGGCGTATCATCAGGAAAACAAATTTCCCAATTTTGGAAATAAGCTTACTGCATTGTTTTGCAGTAACCAAAGAGATGGTGGTAGGCGATGCTACCTCCGTATCATGTACAACTTATTTCCCAAAGTAACAATAAAAACACGAGGCCTTGATTCGTACACAACATGTCGCTTCCACAAGTATGGTTGGCCTAATAATGCATCACAAACATCAAGGAGAGAAACGTGACATAATACCTCATCTGTGAAGGGCTTGATGTTGTATGGAAGGCGACACTTCCGGCTCACGTGAAAATCTCGTCCTTGGTGAAGCCATATGATGGTGTACGGTTGGGGAAGTGTTGTGGCCAGTAAGCCTAGCTGCTCCACGACCTCTGCTGAAATGAGGTTCTTTTGGCTCCCACTTTTGATAATGAACTGTAGCGGGGAACCCTTTACCCACATCTGGGAGTGGAAGAGGTGCTCCTTCTCTAGATCTTCGGGTTCCTCCTTCTGGATCTTCATGGTGGAAACGGTGACGTTGCGCTCCACATCAATAATTTTCTTCCCTTTGTCATTCCCCTTGTCAAATTCTGACTCGAAATTGGAACATGCATCTGATTCTGAATCCTTTAGCTCAACCACCAATGGCTGCTTGGCTCGACACTAACTTGTATTGTGAGTTGAGCTCTTATGGAACTCACACCACTTTCCCATGCCCTTCTTCGGCTTTGCGATGTTGTTCTTTCCTTGCAGCTTTGCTGGGTTGTCCTGGGCCACCCCATCTTGGCTTTGTCCTTTGTTATATGGTTTGGGGGCACCTTTCCCTTGCTTTGGATTCACAGGTCCAAAGTCTCACTTCTTCTATTTAAACTTTTGCTCGATCTTGACAGCGTATCGGTACGCTGTACTGAACAAGGAGATGTCCCAAAACTCCATCTCGTCATGGATGTACCTATGTAGGAAGCCATGGTGTTTGAGTACCAAATGTTGCTCAGTATCCTTGATACCCAACTTTGTCTGAAGGGTATGGAAAATATTGGTAAACTCTGGCACATCTTGGTCCCTTCCCTGCTGCAACGTGGTCCACTTTATGTATTTATCCTCACAGCTTCTGACAGGGTAGTACTACTCCTTAATGGCATCTCAGAATAAATTCCAAGTGGATGCGGCTGAAAACAGTGGGGCCAAAATTTCATCCTTCTGATCACAATAGGTTTCCCACCAGTCCTTGACATGGGGGGTGGCTTTGAGAAGAGAAAAAGTAATATTTTCCCATCTGGAAAAATCATGAACATAAAAATACCCTTCTAGCAAATTTAACCATTTATCTACAACGTTTGCATCTATCTAACCCTCAAATGTGGGAATGTCAAAGTTAACTTCTACCTTAGAGGGTGTGGTGCCTCTAGAGTAGCTGTTGGAAGTAGATGTGTCACCCTTGGGTATCCATTGAAGGATCTAGGAAGTCCATCATCACATTCCTTTGTCGCTCAAGGGCCTCTTCGAGCAAGATTTTGATAGGATCACCTGCCCCCTGGTCTTTCTTTTCAACCACCATGGGAGGTCGTCAGATTTGTGAGGCTACTCTTGCAAAGGTTCAACTAGTTCAATCCCTAACTCCTTATATCCTGACCTCATTGGGGACATTCAAAGAAAAATAGAGAAAGAGCAGACTACTTTGATACCACTAATCCGGATTTAAACAGGAATGCAACAAATTACAGATATAACCATAAGTATAGAGAAGCAGCAGAAATAATACTTCATTTCATTAATGTAAAATACTGAAATATATCTAGTAACAGAAATGGAAATAAACTAGCTCAGTCAGTGGTAGCTTATCCCTGAGAAGAGATGTGGCGGCTACATGCCTTTGAACTACCTTACAATGAGGCTCAAGGGCCTTTTTAATATTGAACAATAAGAGCAAACCATAAACAACCAAAACCCTAACCTAAGGAGATGTAACACCAAGATTTTATGGGCCCCATTGGGGTTAGTTGGATAGCCAACTTCCTGAGGTCGTAACTTGGTCATATTATCTCCGTTTGACATACATGATACCCCATTGGAAAGATATCTCTGAGGACTACAATGAAAAAGACAATTTTATAAAATAATCATTGGCGGTAAATTGAAAAAAAACGTCGTTTAGGGCCTCAAAATGACTCCCGAAGTTTAGGACCCAAAAAACTGCTAAAAATAGTAAATTGTGTTACAATTAAGGAAACTAAAAAACTGAAAGAAACAATGGTGGGGGTCCAAGTGGAATTGGTGGGTGGATACCAATATCCACCTGGATTAGGATAAGTTGTATCCTCTTAGAATCCTACTCAGATCTCTTAGAGAGTTGCTTGGATCTCTAAGAGAGTTGCTCAGATCTCTATTTAGAGAGAGTTTCTTGGATCTCTGAGAGAGTTGCTCGGATATTTTAGAGAGATGTTCAAATCTCTATTTAGAGAGAGCATGTTTTGGAATATGTCCTAGGTTGAGGCCATTTGGAGTTTCACCTAGATTATGTGCACTAGTTGTATAATGGTGAACGAGGACTGGTTTGGATACCATGAGGTTGAGGTGCCCAACGAATCATGGTGACTAGTTGATATTGATGTTGTACCATAGATACTGAGTGGATGCCATGATTATTATAGGTCAAGAGGTTTGACCTTGATGATTTTGATGCTGGTAATTATGCCATTGATTTTGATGTTGATCTAATCTTGATCCTTCCTTATTGAACCCTTTCAACTTGTTAACATGTTAATAGACATTATGAATACCTCCCAAGATAAGAGGGAGCATTGAAGAATGTAGCTATGGTTGGTCTTCATAATCCTTGATGTATTTATAATACTATGTACAACTATAAATTGCCCCAAAAGATGCAAACATATACTAAAGGAATAAAATGTTTGGGAAGATCATCTCCCAAAGAATAGAGCCAAAAATAAGTTAATAATTAAATTTTAGAATTAAAATCCAGCTACATAATTTCAAAAAAAACTTTTAATAACACAAATAATCATAATTTTTTATTTATAAAATACAAATAACTAAATAAATTTAATTACTTTCAACATAATGATGACAAACACATATTCATTTTCACTAAAACTTTACAATGACACAAATTTTGTAATAAAAAAAAAATCTGAATTTGACACCCTATTTAATTTTAAATATAAATTTCAAAATAATAATTAATATTTTCACATTTTTACATGCTAACATTTCACCCTATTTAATTTTACTTAGTGTGGAGGCATATTACAACATTTCTTTGATACTAGTGTGCTTGTCACGAAAAGGCCTTAAGAGATGCATATCAATGCCATTAGTGTTGTATTTCAAGCATTGGAAAAGCCAGTTCCAACTCTGCCATCACATTGTGGAAAGACATTTACAATAGGCGAAAATTTCCATCGCATTTCTATTTTGAAAAATCGTGTTTGTGACTAGCCAATGATATATTTATTATTATGATTCCCATTTTGTTTGTGAAAGATTCGCATGAGTGACATATTTCTCTCCCCTAGTGTAGAGTCCCTTAATGCTTTTTTCTATAGTCATATTTTAATAGATGTTCATGTCTCATTTAGGAATGTAAGATTGATAGAAGTTATCATAAATCATCTCAGTTGTAACCATGTCCTTCCTTGGGACCAAATATAATGAGCCCAATTTCTCAAATATCCATATAACAATATTTGACCCTTTGAGCACAACCAAAACCTTGGGATTTAGAGCTCTTTTCTTCAATTCTAATACATCATGTAGATGAAAACCACAATTGGGAACTACCCAAGAAGGAATGACCATGATATTCTTGTCAATGTACCTAAATAAACACAAACGTTATTACATCAATTTGAGAAATTACAACATCTAGATAAGTAAAGATTTTGGTGTAGAGAATGTGTTGTGACCACCCTTTGTCTTTAGACTAAATTTGGAAAATATCTAATAATTTTCACATTTCAGTCCAATAAAACCACTATAAAACAAATCATATTACAAGGGACAAAGCATTGTAGAGACCCATTCATCGATGTTTTTCCCACCATTCAGCTTGCAATATGTGTCCCATGACCTTGGACTTATTTTGCCTTTATTAACTTTATTACATGGATTTTTTACTAGGGTTGTTACATTGTGAGAGTATTTTTAGGGTGCAAAAAAGAAGATGCATTGTTTTAAATGTTACTCTTAAATAATGAGATCTTGAGAGGAAGGCACATATATGCTTGAAAGTTTTCCATGAAGATGAAACACCAGATGCATGGTTAAATAATTTTAAATGCCATTATATTCACATGGTGGTGAAGCATCATCTCATCACTTGCTAATGAATATCATTTTTTGTTTATTTAAGAGAATCATATCTTTGATATCATACAATGGAATTGATACTTTTCATGTGCAAAATAAAAGTCTTCCATAATAAAAGGCTCATAAAACTATGATAACTTTCTACCAAGCCAAAATGTTGTTCAAGTTTACTATCAAATAGCGTACTAATACTATTTTTTATCACAATTTTTTCCAAAATTGTGTTGCGTTCCATGACGATGTTTCCATATCATTTTTGCACATGCTATCATTCTTCTATACTCTCCATGGTTGCAAAAGAACCCTACCCATAGTGCAAGATAACTTCCCCTATACACTTGCATTATCAACTTTTCCAATGGCACCTCAACCTTTTGGCATTTGATACCAAAAATCCCATCAACCCATTTGTTAAAGATGGGGCCATTGGCATTGAACCTTATGTTTACCATCAAACACACTTTCAGAGTTTCCTCACTTAGTTCCTCATATAATTGACATCTTTCTCTCCCCTAGTGTAGAGTCCATTAATGTTTTTTTCTATTAAGATCTAGTCATTGTTAATATATGTTCATGTATCATTTGGGAACATAGGATTTATAGAAGTGATCATAAGTCATCTCAATTGTCTCCATGTCCTTCCTTGGGACCATATATAGTGAGCCCAATTTCTCAAATATCCATATAATGATTTTTGACCCTTTGAGCACAACCAAAACCTTGGGATTTAGATCTCTTTTCTTCAATTGTAATACATCATGTAGATGAAAACCACAATTAGGCAATGGACAATAAGTCATGACCGTGATATTCTAGTCAATGTACATAAATAAACTAAAATGATATTATATCAATTCGAGAAATTACAATATCTAGATGAGCAAAGCTTTTGGTGTAGAAAATGTGTTGTGACCACCCTTTGTCTTTAGACTAATTTGGAAAACATCTAATAATTCTCACATTTCACTCCAATAAAACCATCGTTAAAAATCGTATTAGAAGGGTCAGAACATTATAGAGACTCATTTGCCATTTGTTTTGATAAAACTATTCATATTTTCATTTAAATGAGATTAAAATTAATAAAAAAGATTCACTAATAAACCTATACAAAAATGCACCAAATCAAATCTAAATTGTATATGTTATACTCCAATTCATATGTCACCATACTATATCCCACCAACTCAAAAGAATACACAAAAAATGTACTCATAATTTTTATTTTATTCACAATACAACTTTTTATTTTTCATCGTAGTTAAATATTTACTTATTTTATTTCAAGTTATTTTAACACAAAACCATTTAATCTGGTTACAAATTGCTTCTTTGTTTAACAACTATATATCCCATTGTCCATACGACTCTATCAAGTCAAATTAAACCAGAATTATCAATTCAATATTATAATTATTTCTGTAAAGTTATAAGGCAATTCAAAAGTGAGCAAAACTCCATGTTCTAATGAAGGCATGACTTTTAATCATACTAATTAAAAAATAAATAGTATAACATTAAGGTGAGGACAGGCGGTAGGGCAGGCAGTAGGTATAGTGAGATAGGTAGTAAAGCAAGCAATATACCATACCAAAAATTGAACACAATGATTCTTTTATCAAATTTATGTTAAACGTTTACCTAGTTTTTATTGAAAATTATTATTTAATAAACTATTAAAATTAATATAATATCATTTCATTATATATTTTCCAAAATTTTCAATAAAAATTTAACAATATACATATTGGGAAATTATATGTGTTATAATTCTAATATTAAATTATCAATTTGGCATTCGTAAGCTTCGAAACACAAGTTCATGTATTGCAAAATCAAAGCATGTAATTTAAACTAGAGTGAGAGATCAATTTATTGTTTAAATATAAAATTGCTATTTATAGTTTGAAACTAATCAATTGAGGAAAACATGCTCAAACAATATGAATTAGAAATTTTAATCTCTGTACAAACAAAACTAACTCTAATTAATCATAAACCGAGCAATACAAATTACTATTAAAATGGTTTTAATCTAAATGGAAATCTCAATCTAAATAATAAGATCTATTTAATCTAAGTACAAGAATCTTAATTCAATCAAGATTAATTTAAAATGATACCTAACTTATGTTAAATCTTAATTTCAATAAAATTTACTCCCATTCAAATGATCTTAAACTAAGGCAATGTACAAACAAGACTTCAACTAGTCTAATTCCCAGGGTGCATAAAACAAATCAAATAAGCATTCAAACTAACCTCTATCATCACTCTACAATTTCTTCAAAGGAAACTAAGTAAACCAAGATTCTAATTGATATGCTTTCAGATCTAAAAGACTACAAAATAAGAAAATATTTTATCCTTATATTACTTTAATCAAACTCAAGAAATAATTCAAGCATAAGCACATTGGCTAATGGTTCTACCAATAACTAATTACAATTATAATGAATTTCAAAACCAAACTACAACTCCGAACAATTATTTAATGGTCTTGTTGCATTGCTTTTAAATATGTGATTGTCAAAACACAATGTTACAAGAAATTATAGTGAATCAGTAAGGTACATACTTGATTTCAATTCATATCTAAAAGAAATAGAGTCATGGATCTCTTGTTTATCCAATTAAGAAACACCTTTGAGTATTCCAATTGTAAACCTGTAACGTAGGGATTATTTATGAAATACAATCATTGTTCAAGACAATTTGTTAGTTTGCAAAGAGTTGGATATGATATGTCTATTTAATTTCAAGAAAACAAATTTAAACATTCTACTTTGCAAGCATTCTAAAAGATCTAAGCACACAACCCTCATTTAATTTTCCACACTAGTTGTATTACGTATTCAATTAAAAAATCCAAACCATGTTCTAAATGAAAGCTATTATAAGCAAACTCAAGAAACCTTTCACAACAAGAATTACACTTGGACTTAAATTCAATCTTATTCTAATCATGCTAAGTTCCAGAACCATGGAACTCAATTAGAACCGATACTTTTTTCACTACTCTTGAGCATTCCTCACAGAAGCATAACATTATAGAACTTGGTCTTGAATAGAAAACAATAGAGCATAAAACCATATTTTCTCTTAATCTTATGATATGGTAATTAACCCCTATATGTTTCTAGATTAAGGATATTCACAAACATTCTACGCTTTGAAACCATTCATGCATTAAAAAGAATCGCTTAATACAATCCTTGCTAGTATTTTGATGATTGAGGAACGATATCTATCACATTCAGTTCAGATCTATGAAACATTATAGAGGTTTTAAGTACAAAATAAAGATAATGATTATGAGATTTAAGTAGTAACTTTCTTAAGCAACCTTCACACTTCTAACTATTGATCAAATGTACTTCCTATTATCTATGTTAATTGCAGAACTTGTTCCCAGGGTGTGGTGGGCCCTTTACACTCTTGGAACAAGTTTAAATTAACACAATACTCTTTTAAAAATTAGGAACACATTAATGCTTACAACAAATTGAGTGTAGAATCAGATTTCTATGTTATGGTTCAACACTCATGCATTTAAACAAACTTCAACAAAGTTTCCATTGTATTATGTTGAAGGCTCGAAAAATCGGGACTCCAACAAGGGGGATAACCACCCAGTCCAGACCTTAGGACAACTGCTTTTCTATTTGGAATAGTGGCTCTGACTAGGGATGATGGGACCAATTTCCTAATCTATTTGTAATGTTCATGCTAATGGGATGATGTTTTTCCCTTCTGGGTTTTATGGGGTAAATACTTATTCTAAAATTGATCTATCTTCTAACTATCATATGAAATCTATTATAATTAAAGAGAACATCTAACTTTACAACTATCTTGAGAATAACGTTTATATATGTGATGTAAAATGATTTCTAAAAGTAATTGACAATAAAGATCATTCAATTATGATAAGAAGAGAATTCGTTTAATAATGATTGTTTCGTATAAAAAGTTAGCCGAAACGATATGAGGGATATATCGCATAAAGAGTCATTCATATATTTAGCATAAAGAATAAATTATCATCATACAAAAGTGCAATAATGGTAACTAAGAATTTAAACTTTCATATATAAATAACTGAAAATGATTTATTGCTTGATTCACAAGTAAAAGGCATTAAGAGATAGAAGTAACATTTGTAATACGTCCTACTCATGTGCTCCAACAATATTGATCTACCTTCATATCATTTAACATCAACTAAGAGTACATAAGTGCAATTTCAGTAGCAGATGCTAAACTCAAGTAGAAAATAAATCTCGTTCCATTAACTTTACCAAAACCTCCTCATAGGGACAAAAGTGCATGTTCTAAAGAATGTTTTTGATAAAATTTTGGACACCTCTCTAAATGCATGAGAGGGGTTTAAATACTAATCTATGAAACTAAAGATAGAAATTACAAAAATAGATGAGGAGGTTTAAACGACCTGCCTCATTTTAAGAGAAAATAAACAAAAGCAAAAATAAAAATATGTCTATGACTAACCCTCCATTTAGATTTTGAGATAGCAAATATGCAACATAAGTTTAAGGAGTGTTAGTTGGCTAGCTTCAGCTTTCAATTGTCCTGTGAATACGACATTTGTGAGTGTTGGCCTCATTTTCTCGGTGGAAGCAATCATGAACCTTAGGGTCATCCATTGGCTGTGTGGTTTCACTAGGTATTCCCAATATGCCTCCCAGTTCAACTTGCTTACTCACTTGATGCCTCTGCCCTTTCCTCCGTTGTCTATTTCCATATTGCTTGAAGCTATTCTGTATTTGGAAGAAAGACAGGGGTGGTTTCTCCTACCAAATTAGCATTGTGTAAATTTTCATTCACACATTCGATGACACTGTTTGCTGCTGTTGTAGCTTCCTCCGTTGCCTGTTCTGCCTCTCTGAGTCGAGAATCCCAATTGACAAATAAGATTTCTTTATGCGATTCATCCAATTTGCGCATATCTTCTCTTTCCCATTCTCGGATTTTTACCAATTTAAGAAGTCTAAAAATTTCTTAAGAATTATATCATATTCAAGTCGTAATTCCACAACTTGATTCGTTATGTTATCTCTCATTTCTAGTGAGGATTCCATTGTGAAATCTTTTGGCATAATAATTATTTCTTGTGTAAAATTTGGGAATTGAGGCCAAGCGCTTATGTGACAAAATGTTCAATCTTGGGATCATATTTATGCAGTTCTGTCATGCTCTGTAACTGTGCTTCTTTACCTGCTAAACTGCTCTGATGTGCCATCTGCATTTGCTGAAACTCCCGCTGAAGTTTAGCCAACTGCATTTTTGCTTGTTAGTTGATACTAAATTGTTGTAACTATTTTTCTAATAACAAAATTTTGTCTTATTTTTCTTTGAGTAGAAATTGTACCTCTACTAGCTTGTCAATGGTCGCTAAATCATATGCACCTGCGACTTGCGAGAGTCTAGTGAGGTTAGCCGATGGATCTGTGGATGGGTCTTTCTAGAGAACATCTAGTGGTTCATCTTAAGGAGTGAGCACGGAATCCAACTTTATTTTCTTTTTCTGTTTTTTAATGACGACTTTGTGTTGGGGGCTGTAGAATACATATAGAGGAAGAATTTCCTCTATTCTCAATACAATCTCAGATGTGGGAGCAATGGGAATATGCTCTGTTTCCTGAGTGCTAACAACTCCTTCTGTTACCATTTCTGTGGTTGTTTCTTGTTGGTTTTTTGGTGGCTCTGTGATTTGTTCCTCTACATTGAGTCTCTTATTGAAATTGTCTCATTCTTCTTTTAAGTCAATTACAAGTAGCTTTGCTTGCTTTGTAAGGGGAGTTGAGGCTTTGGCTTGTTTTACAAGTGAAGCTCGATGATCTGACTTTGTTGTGGACTGGGCTATGTCTTTAATCAATTCCTCACTCTTGTTGTGTTCATTCTCTGATGCTTTCTCAGATTGTTCGATAGACCTTTCTACAGACTCCTTTCCAGAACTTGTTTTGGATTTTTCCTTTGAGTCTCCATCTATGCTTGCACTAGGAGTAGGATCTCTCATTGGTTCAATGAGTAGTTGGTCCAATGGGACCTTAGATAATTTTATTCTCCTATAGTTATCAAATATTTGGAGACCTTCTTGATCAAAAAGTATTTGTGCCATATGTTGTACATCTTTGAAGGTGTTTTTCTACAGGAAAACATCATCAAAGGGGTCTTTTTCATGGGTAGATATTCTTATTTTAACCACTGTGCTAAAATCTTTGACAATACCAAAGGGATCATATTATCTTCCTGGAAACTTGGGTAATTGCAAAGGTAATACATTGTCAACCTCTTTGAAAGCATGTTCTAAGTCATGCAATGAAAGTAATCCACATGTTATAGGAAATTGAGGCCAAATGGCCTTCATGGAATCCTTCAATATCTTACTCATCCCAACTTCTCTACATGTATAATAAGCTATCTCTCTAGCCATCAGTTGGTCTGGGACATAGAAAGGTAGAACATGGAGGGAGGAAATACTACTGAACACTCTGATATATGTGAATAATTCTTCCTCAAACCATCTGGCTACGGGGAGAATATCTATTTCGACCTTTTGGGAGAACCTAGGGGCATCTCGGTTGTAAATCCTTTTGTGAATTGGAAGCATAACCCAATGACAAATCTTGAAGAAGTGTGGTGCGAAATTAGAGTCTCACATGACTTTGTGATATATTTGAATAGGAAGTGGATTTTGAGCAGTCCACTTCCATCCCATAAGAGGAAACTTGGAACCAAAACAAATAGCATCCATAACATAGGCACTCGTGAAAAATGGAGGCTAAACCCTTGAAGCAATACTCCTTTTTCTTTTGTACTTTAAAATCTCTATAGCTAAGTTATCAGACAGGATTTGAGCCTAATTCACTATTGTAGCGTTGACGGCTACATCTATTAGGGGTAACCATTCTAACGAGAATTTGGTGCCATCTAGTTTACCAAACAATATACATAACATAGCGGCAGCAAAACAGAAAGGGGAACAAAGAGAACTGGTGGTGTACATAATGTTCTTATCTTTCTTGAGTCTTTCTTTGTTGTTTGACCAATTCTTCATGCGTTCTGTCAGGTCTTCATTTTCTTTGACTAACTTCTCAACAAATTTTCTGTTGTAGATGGCCTGCAGCTCTGGTAGATGGTACATGAGTCTCAGGCTATCTAGAGTAAACGACCCCATGAATTCTTGGCTTACCGTCTTGAATTCTCTGTCCGATATGTCTACATCATCTATGGTCCATTTAACCATGTCGGTATAAGGAACTATCTTTGGTCTTGCAGCAATGCAGTGCATGAATGAACATGCAAGTATAGTCAGAGTAGCATCAAAAGAAACACATCCATCCACTATAACTATTGTTTCCATAATTCTCAGTTGTTCTTCCTCTAATAGCTAATACATAGTCTCACATGTGGACATCCCTGCATCTTGATTATAAGTAGTATCTGTGAACAGGGGGGTCATCTCTGATTTCTCATAAGCGGGTGCCTTTCCTTTCTTCACCATTTCTTCGGATATCCTACTCTATGTGTTCTTCCTGAAAGTTACAAGAGGAGAGCAGAATAGGATAAAAATGATAGTGAATGCAGAAATTAATCAATAAAAGGACAAAATAAAGGTGACGGAGGGTCTTAATTTTAAATCATGTTAGAAGATATAAACTTGCGTAAAATGGCCTTTCACACCTGATTGTAATCATACTTTTAATAAATGTCCACTAATGAACTGTTATCCTTAACTTAATTTCCATCACTTCACATCGAAAGTCGGGAAGGACTCTCCTAGAACTGTGAGGCCTTTGAGTTGCGATAAAAGTGATTTTGCAATTTTCTACGCAATATCGCAGATCGCTATATCATAGCAACTCATTTACATTTGAAATTTACTGCCATGTGAGTTGATGTGATATGCGATATGTGAGATGTTATCGCATTTCACAATATTTGCTTATGCTTTATTGAGTAGCGTTGCATGGTTGAAAATGTGATGCGAGACAATCATAGGAGTTTTATGATTTCACATTTCGTAGATCTCAATACAATCTCAGATGTGGGAGCAATGGGAATATGCTCTGTTTCCTGAGTGCTAACAGCTCCTTCTGTTACCATTTTTGTGGTTGTTTCTTGTTGGTGTGTTGGTGGCTCTGTGATTTGTTCCTCCGTGTTGAGTCCCTTATTGAAATTGTCCCATTCTTCTTTTAAATCAATTACAAGTGGCTTTGCTTGCTTTGTAAGGGAAGTTGAGGCTTCGGCTTGTTTTACGAGTGAAGGTTGTTTATCTAACTTTGTTGTGGACTGGGCTGTGTCCTTAATCAATTCTTCACTCTTGCTATGTCTTTAATCATTTCTTCACTCTTGTTGTGTTAATTCTCTAATGTTTTCTCAGATTGTTCGACAGACCTTTCTGCGGACTCCTTTTCAGAACTTGTTTTGGAATTTTCCTTTGAGTCTCCATCTATGCTTGCACTAGGAGTAGGATCTCTCATTGGCTCAATGAGTAGTTGGTCTAGTGGGACCTTAGATAACCTCATTCCCCTATAGTTATCAAATGTTTGGAGACCTTCTTGATCAAAAAGTATTTGTGCCATATGTTGTAATTCTTTGAAGGTGTTTTTCCACAAGAGAACATCATCAAAGGGGTATTTTTCATGGGTAAATATTCCTATTTTGACCATTGTGTTAAAATCTTTGACAATACCGAAGGGATCATATTGTCTTCCCCGGAACTTGGGTAATTGCAAAGATAATACATTGTGAACCTCTTTGAAAGCATGTCCTAGGTCATGCAATGCAAATACTCCACATGTTACAGGAAATTGGGGCCAAATGGCCTTCTTGGAATCCTTCAATATCTTACTCATCCCACCTTCGCTACATGTCTGATAAGCTATCTCTCTAGCCATCAGTTTGTCTGGGACATAGAAAGGTAGAACATGGGGAGAGGAAATACTTCCGAACACTCTGATATATGTGAACAATTCTTCCTCGAACCATCTGGCTACAGGGAGAATATCTACTTCAACCTGTTGGGAGAACCTAGGGGCATATCGATTGTAAATCCTTTTGTGAATTGGAAGCATAACCCTGTGAAAAATCTTGAAGAAGTGTGGTGTGAACTTAGACTCTCACATGATTTTGTGATATATTTGAATAGGAAGTGGATTTTGAGCAGTCCACTTCCATCCCATAAGAGGAAACTTGGAACCAAAACAAATAGCATCCATAACATAGGTGCTCATGAAAAATGGAGGGTAAACCCTTGAAGCAATACTCCTTTTTCTTATGTACTCTAAAATCGTTGTATCTAAGTTATCAGATAGGATTTAAGCCCAATTCATTATTGTAGCATTGACAGTTGCATTTATTAGGGGTAACCATTCTGACACGAATTTGGTGCTATCTGGTTTACCAAACAATCTACATAACATAGCGGCAGCAAAACAGAAAGGGGAACTAAGAGAACCGGTGGTGTACATATCGTTCTTATCTTTTTTTAGTATTTCTTCGTTGTTTGACCAATTCTTCATGCATTCTATTGGGTCTTCATTTTCTTTGACGAACTTCTCGACAAACTACCTATTGTAGATGGCCTGCAACTCTAGTAGATGGTACATGAGTCTCGGGTTGTCTGGAGTAAACGACCCCATGAATTCTTGGCTTACCGCCTTGAATTCTCTATATGATATTTTTGCATCATCTATGATCCATTTAATGATGCCGGTATCAGGAAGTATCTTTGGTCTTGTAGTAATGCGGTGGAAGAATGAACATGCAAGTTTAGTCAGAGTAGCATCAGAAGAAACACGTCCATCCACTGTAACTACTATTTCCATAATTCTCAGTTGTTCTTCCTCTAATAGTTGATACATAGTCTCACATGTGGAGATCCCTGCATCTCGATTACAAGTAGTATCTGTGAACAGCGGGGTCATCTCTAATTTCTCATAAGCGGGTGCCTTTCCTTTCTTCATCATTTCTTCAGATGTGCTGCTCTATGTGTTCTTCCTGAAAGTTACAAGAGGAGAGTAGAATAGGATAAGAATGATAGTGAATGTAGAAATTAATCAACAAAAGGATGAAATAAAGGTGACGGAAGGTCTTAATTTTAAATCACATTAGTAGATATCAACTTGCATAAAATGGCCTTTCACACCTGATTGTAATCATACTTTTAATAAATGTCCACTAATGAACCGTTATCCTTAACTTAATGTTCATCACTTCACATCAAAAGTCAGGAAGCACTCTCCTAGAACTATAAGCCCTTTGAGATTTGATAAAAGTGATTTTGCAATTTGCTATGCAATATCGCAGATCACTATATCACAAAAACTCGTTTACATTTGAAACTTACCACCATGTGAGTTGATGTGATATGTGATATGCGAGATGCTATCACATTTCACAATACTTGCTTATGCTTTATTGAGTAGTGCTGCATGGTTGAAAATGCGATGCAAGACGGTCATAGGAGTTTTAGTAATTCGCATTTCGCGAATCGCAATTTCGTGGGGTAACTTTTATAAGGAAGTTCTATCATAATCGTTTTGCGATGCGAGAATCTATCCTTTAAAAGAGGGTCTTTTCCATGATTATTTTAATATTTATGACTTTCTAGGCATAAAGTTTTTTTTAGGTTATTTTACCATGTGGCGCTTGTTTATGAAACTCATCATTTGTGAAGTTTTATATACTCAAGTATGAAAAGGTAAATTTTCCATTATTTTTGCAAGTTTTGTTTTGACATCTTATTTTAATCTAAAAATAAAAAGTCATGACTAGACGCTAAGATTGATTTTTTTGGAAGGGTCCACATTTATTAATTTTATTACTAATACTAATAAATGGGGGGTTTTTGATAAGCACAACAATTGGTGATTCACTTAGATGGACCAATTATCTCTAAGGGTTTTTTGAATTTTCTAAAACTTCCAAAATAGAGATGGTTTTGAAAATGAAACTACATTTTATGAAATATAAGGTAAATAGTGCTATTTATTAATAACAACATCTTGATCTAACTATCTTTATTCTGATTATCTTCTTCTTAGAGTTAGTCCTTTTACTCACATCAGTCATTACTTGGTTGTAAAGATAAAACAAAAGAATCTCATTAGATCAATTTTGATGTACTCATTTGTCGTAGGTAGAGCCTCTGCTACCAGCAGGCATTCATAGCCTTGATAGGGTTACCTACTACCTAGCAATGATCCAATGTCCCACTTTAGAAAAATTCAATTTTCAAAGATAAATATTCATATACACTTATCGCTTTTTTTCTTTTATTATTTATCTTTTATTTCTTAAAGAACAATCTCTTGGTTTGGTGGCCAAAATTGACAATGCCATTCACTTGATTTATAACTTAACTGAACAAGCTGGCTTTTGATGATACCCCTTGCCTTTTGATTGAAACAATCTTGAGCCATTACCCTATTTTGATATTCAGTATGGCAATGTCAGTTAGTTATAATATTTAAGATCATGATAAGTCGGCTCTTGACAGGACCTCTTATTCTTTAAGTTAAAGTGTATAATTGGACTATACCTTGAATCTTGCAAATTATTTGATTGGGGGGGGGGGGGGGTCATTGGTTCCTTAAGAATTTTCCTGGATGACAATTGTAGAGTTTAAAAATATCATTTCCACCGAGAGCCTTTGCTTTGTTATTGATACTTTTTGTGATTGATGTAAGGAAAACTTATTCCTGAGGTTGATTCTAACTAGAACTCAGATAGTTGAAACAGAAGAACAGGAATTGTTTTTCAAAATAATAGCACTTAACCATATGTTTCATGAAAGGAGATTAATTTTCATAACCATTCCTACTTATACAAGCGAAAAAACAAAATTGAAACGAGAAACTATTCTTTTCATGAAACCAAAAGTGAACAATCTCAACTTGTTTTATTATCAAAAGAAAACTTAACTGAAACTATGATCTACAAAAAAATAGAAGAGATCATATTCTATGGAAAATATTTCTTTAGGATCTGTCTATTAACAGGTAAAGATTCCCTTTTCCCTGCTAAATCTTGCAACATGAAAGTTGATGGGCCAATGAGTTCGACCATTTGAAATGGTCTAAGCCACATCTGTTGGAATTCAGTTTGCTTGCATTTTTCTTCATGGGTTTTATCCCATTTTAATACTAAGTCTCCAAGTTGAAAATATTTTCTAAATACTAAGTTTGAATCAAAAGAGGCTTTAACTAATTGTTGATGATGCACATGGGTAATTCTGGCCTTTTCTCATTCCTCTTCAAGTTTAAGGATTTGTAATTGTCTTAATTGCATGGATGAGGAAGGAATTTCTTCAATGAACTGCACTAAGGCTAGTGAAGGAATAACTATATTTGTTAGTAAGACCACTTCTTTCCCATAAACTATATTAAAAGGAGAAGTGCCAATGGAGGTTTTCTGAGTTATTCAATCTGTCTAGAGAGACTTATGCCAGTTTTTTTGGGATTGATCAATAGTACGTTTAATAATTCTAATAAGTTTTTTGTTCGTTGATTCGGTTAACCCATTTCCTTGTGGATAATAATTAGTAGAATATTTGAGTTTAAAACCTATTTTGAGAGCAAATTCTATCATGGCATTTCCTGAGAAATAGGATGCATTATCAAACATTAAGGCAAAAGGCAAGCCAAACTTGGTGATGATGAATTGATCTATAAATTCAATGATATTCTCAAAATTGGTTGTCTTGAGTGGAACTGCCTCTACCCATTTGGTAAAGTAATCAGTAGTTGTGAGGATGTATTTATGTTGTTTAGAAGAATGGGGAACGATCTCACCTATTAAATCTAATCCCCATTGTTCAAATGGTTGATCAATGTTGATCAATTGTAATGGCAATGATGGTTTCTTCTGTATTCCAGCAGTAATTTGGTAAATATTACATCTACTTATGTAACTATGTGCATCTTTAAATAGAGTTAGCCAGTAGTAGCCAACACACAGGATTTTTTGTGTTGTAGCATCTCCTGCATAGTGTCCACCCACTTGTCCGTCATGGAGTTCCTGCAATACTTTTTCTATTTCCGATTTCTCGAGGCATCTAAGGAGAACAAAATCATAATTCATTCTAAACAGTACATCATTGACAATTTGATATTGTTTAGATTTTAGCCTCAAGGCTCTTTTCTTTGTGTAATACAAATGTGGATGGGGCATATCCATTTTTTAGGTAGAAAATGATATCAGCATATCTTGATTTAGAGTCATTTAGGGTTACCTCATAAATTTGAACTTCACTATCTGGAGACTACGACTCTGATATGTTCGATGCTCCAGCCAAAATCCTGCAAAAACCTTGACCTTTTATGATATTTACTAGTTTAATTTCAGCGTCATATTCTTGCAGGGCCATGACCCAATTTGCCCTTTTTTCTCCCACATCTTTTTGTACCAAAATATTTCTTACTGTTGGAAATGGTACTATTATTTTGGTGTGAGTCTTGAGAAGCAAAGGTATAAAGTTTTTAATTGCTTTGAAATAGCATAAGCCTGTTTCTTAACATCAGAGTAATTTAATTCAGCTCGTTGTAAATTTGAACTGAATAAAGAAATTGGAGCTTCAACTTTCTCTTGATTCGCTTGTGTGAGTATGGCAGCATATGATTTCTTAGAGGAGAACATGAAAGGATTGAAAAAATTCAATGTTGGTAGAGATGGGGCATTTATAATTGTTTGCTTTATCAAGCTAAATGCTTCATGTTCAGAATGACCCCGTTCGAAGAGAGAAATTTTCTTTATCACAGATTAGAGGGGTGACACAATCCTTGAGAATTTAGGGACGATTATCTTAACAAAGTTTATCTCACCAAGGAAAGACTACATTGCTTTTTTATTATGGGGTAAATATATCTCAGAAATTTCCTTGATCCTATCTGGGTGAATATGGATTCCTGATTTGGATACTATGAATCCAAGAAGTTTTCCTTCGCTCAACGCAAAAAAAAAAAAAAAATTGGGGTTAAGCAAAATTCCATATTTTTGACAATGTTGAAAGATTTGTTTTAGGTATCTGAGATGATTACTACTTTTTTTAGAATATACCATTATGTTGTCTAAGTAGATTACCACTGACCTATTTACTAATCCCTTTAAACGCAATGTCCATGGCTCTTTGAAATGTGGCACCAACATTGATTAGTCCAAATGACATCTTTTGATAAGCATAAGTGCCCCATTTCGTTCTGAACGTAGTTTTCAATTGATCATTCGAGTGGACTAAGATTTGATTATACCCTAAAAAGTCATCTAAAAATGACATTAACTCTGACCCTGCGATTGATTGTAATATCTATTCCATGGGGGGAAATGGAAAATTATCCTTTTGGGAAGCTTTATTGAGGTTGTGAAAGTCTATACAAATCTGAATATCACCATTTTTCTTTCTTACTGGGATGAGATTGGACACCCATCTGGAATGCCTGATAGGAAAAATAATCTTGGCTCTTAGTAATTTGTTTAACCCAGATTTAATTTGGCTTTCCAAATTGGGGTGTATTTTCCTTAATTTCTGTTGAACAGGTTTTTTGTTGGAGATCATAGGAATTGTATGCTGGATAATTGAAGTGTCATAGGTTTTAAGATCATCATAATTCCAAGCAAAGACACTCTTGTATTGTTTCAACAATCGAATAAAAGCTGACTTTTCTTCAGATGTCAGGTCAAGACCTAAGTTGATGTTTTATGGTTTCATGTCCGTCCCCAAATTGATTAATTCATATCTCAGAGTTGAAATCTGGAGTCTTGAATTGGTGGATCATTTAAATCTATCCTTTAAGTCATATAGGTCCTCTCACTTGACTACGGATTTTGGTATAGCGTTATTGTTGTTTTCTTGTTCAAGTTGATTGTCATGTTTATCTTCGTCAATTATCTGACCATTGTAAGAGCCTTCTGAAGTAAGAAAACTCATGATATTAGCATCATTGTTGAAGACTCTCCAATTGGTAATGTTATCAGGAATAGAGGGTCTAAAAATTAATTCAATAGAGAATCTATCTGGGCTATTGTCCTTTGATGGAATAAGCTTGGAAGCTACATTAGCAAGAAGATCGACGCTAGTGTTTTGGAGTCTTGGAATAGATGAAATATTAAACACTGTAAAGTGTGAGGTCAGGTCTTGTACTAGGGATTGATAGTGTTTCAATTGGCCCGACAGACAATGTATAGTATTTCTTATTTGTCTAATGACAATCTCAAAGTATTCAAATACTTGGAGGTATTTGATATTAACTCTGATTGCTTTGTCTAACCCTTGAACCAATGCTTCATATTCAACGGTGTTGTTTGTGCAATCGAATTCAAGTATACACACTAACATGGATTTTCCTCCTTTTGGCCTAACTAATATACAACCTGCTCCTACTCCATCGTTGGATTTAGAACCATCGAACAATAATTTCAAAAACAAGGTTTTATTTACTGGTTTATCTACAAAATTGATACATCTAGAAGTGTTAGTTTGAGAAAAAATTTCTATCTTAGATAAAATGGAATTTTCCAAAAAAGGTGAAGTGTGAGTATTGAAATTCCTAAGAATGACTCAACAGAATAATTTATGATTATGTTGTTGCTATATGCTACAGGCTCGTTTTCTCCTTCTAACTCTATCACTATGTACTTTTGATGCTTTTCTCATTCAACTTTGATCTAATTTGGTTTGCCATTATAGGGGAGCCACATATGAGACCAGTGAGTTGTAAAGTAACCATGAGGATTTTCTGACCAATCCCTACAGAGGATTAGTCCATAAAATTCAGGAATGTCAGCCACAAGTATATCAATGCCTTGACACACTTTTGGGTTAAAAAAAAATCTTATGGTAACTTGATTAAGTTCTTCGACAACTTCGACTTGAGACCGATCTAGCTGTACTATTTGTACTGCAGATTTTTGAGGTTGAACGTTTAACTTAATGCAAACCGTCTTAGGTAAAATGTTAGACGATGCACCAAAATTAACTAGACAATTGTGAAAATTTTTATTAAAAACTTCAAAAGTAAGGAGAAATCGCAGAGTATGGGATTTGGATCTTCCGCTAATCAGAGAAATATCGATTTGGTCAATTTTATTTGTAGTTTTATTTGGAGTTCTTCCCATTTCATGAGAAGCCTATGAAATCATAGTGGCAGGAAGAGTCGTAGTAGGTACTGCACTGAGTTCTTTCAAGAGTAATTTCTATTGATGTTTTACCTTACTGAGATCATGAAGAGTTATGTTTACACTGGTTTTCTTCATATCTTCAATAATAATGTATTCCATTTCATCTGAGACGATAAGCGTTTTAGATGAAGATGTCGAATCAGATTCAATTGGGTTTGTCTGAGTAGACTATGGTGAAAATTTTTTACCTACAATTTTATCCTTGGGAGGTGGAATTGGGTTTTTCTGTTTTGCACTAGACTATGGAGGATAGATTTGATTTCTATTTGTAGTGGCAACAGGTAATGCTTCTTGATCTTCCTCATTTGGAAGAATGAAGTCCCACATTCCTTGTAGTTCTACGATTTCTTCATCATCAATTTGTTCCTCATTTGAAACTTCTTCCTCTTCCTCTTCTGATTTAGCATTTGTTATAGCATTTGGAGGTTTAGAATCGGTTGGAGGATTTCTTTTATAGGGTCTAAAAGGTTTCATGGAAGAGGTTTGTGCTACTTGTTTCTTTATATCAACCATTTCATTGGAAATGGTCTTCAAGACGTTTTGTAACCCTTCCAGGTCGAAAGGGTCCTTTGGTTGTTTCTTCCCAGAATCATCTCTAAAAGACACTTTTTTAGATTTCCTTTCATCTAGAGCATTTTTCTTTTCTATGGCTAGGATACGTTTCTCAACAGCTATTGCCTCTTTTATGTTTTCTGCTAATATTGGATTCGAAGCTCTGTCTACAATGATGGCTGAATTTGAAGGTAAAGAAGAAATATACCATTCATTTTGGACTTCATTGCTAGGCTTACATGCTGTTGGTATTTTGTTCAATAATTTATTGGAGCGAGAGTTGAAGTCCTTAACTGGTTCCTTTAGTTCCACTTTTAAATTGGAGAGCTAATTTATTAAGGTTGTTGTGGACCTATCATCCCCAAATTTTGTTAAAAACTGATCTTGAAATGTATCCTAGTTAGTAATGGAGCTTGATGGTAATGAAAAATACCATGATACTGCTGCTCCTTGTAAAGTATAGGGAAATAATCTTACAATTACGTCCTCTTCTATTACTCCATTCAAATTAACAGATAGCATAAAATTATTTATGTGTTCTTCAGCTAGTAGGCCATTGTCAGGATTGAATTTGGGCAACCATTTCTCAAGATGAGTTGGTAATTGAGATAAAGGTCCAGCCATTCTTATAGCCCCTAGGTTGGCCCATGGCCTTGGTGGATTTTGCGCCATCATTGGGATATGAGTAGAAGAAGCTGTGGCAATAGTTTAAGGTGATTGGGTAGAGGAGGATGTAGCTCCTATACTTGTATGAACCACGATATAGAGTTGGGGGATGGATGGGTGACCTTGTGATGATATGAGTGGGACAGAAGAAGAAAATGATGATATAACCTCACTATGATATTCTGTGGGTGTTTTCCTGACTTTCTTATGACTCGGTAGAGGAAGCCCAACTGGTGGGATTCCTAGTTTTTCACTCTGTGCTCTACTCAGTCATTGAGATGGGGTTCGATGAGAAGTGACACTACCTTGGGATAACTTAGATTCTTCTTGAGATATTGAAATCCCCTGTAACTTATGGATTAAAGTTTATAATTTAGGGGGCTCTGAAGAAAAATGATCTGGCTTATTTGGGATTTCAGTAATGTGCTCTGTATTTTTCTTTTCAACTTCTAGTTCAATGATAGGAGATTTGGAATTCGAACGAGAAGTTGAGGGTTTTGGTGAGGGAGTTTTACTCTTAGAATAGGTGAAGATGTAGATTTACTTTCCATTCATAGTCAAGCCCTCCTTCTAGTGCCAAATATATTGAAGGCTCAAAAAATCGGGACTCCAACAAGGGGGAAAACCACCTAGTCCAGACCTTAGGACAACTCCTTTTCCGCTTGGAATAGTGACTCTGACTGGGGATGATGGGACTAGTTTCCCAATCTATTTGTAATGTTCGTGCTAATGAGATGATTTTTTTTGTTTTTTGGGTTTTATGGGGTAAATACTTATTCTAAAATTGATCTATCTTCTAACTATCATATGCAATCTATTATAATAAAAAAAAACATCTAACTTTAAAACTATCTTGGGAGTACGTTTATATATGTGATCTAAAATGATTTCTTAAAGTAATTGACAATAAAGATCATTCAATTACGATAAGAAGATAATTTGTTTAATAATGATCGTTTCGTATAAAAAGTTAGCTAAAACGATATGAGGGATATATCGCATAAAAAATCATTCTATATTTAGCTAAATAATAAATCATCATCATACAAAAGTGCAATAATGATAACTAAAAATTTAAACTTTCATACATAAATAACTGAAAATGATTTATTGCTTGATACACAAGTAAAAAGCATTAAGAGATAGAAGTACCATTTTTAATACATCCTAGTCATGTGCTCCAACAGTATTGATCTACCTTCAAATCATTTAACATCAACTAAGAGTACAGAAGTGCAATTTCAGTAGCAGATGCTAAAATCAAGTAGAAAATAAATCATGTTCCATTAACATTACCAAAACCTCCTCACAGGGAAAAAAGTGCATGTTCTAAAGAATGTTTTCGATAAAATTCTAGACCCCTCTCTAAATGCATGGGAGGGGTTTAAATACTAATCTATGAAACTAAAAATAGAAATTACAAAAATAGATGAGGAGGTTTAAACGACCTACCTCATTTTAAGAAAAAATAAACAAAAACAAAAATAAAATATGTTTATGACTAATCCTGCATCTGTTTTTTAAGATCGCAAATATCTAGCATAGGTTTAAGGGGTGTCACTTGGCCGACCTCAACTTTCAGTTGTCTTGTGAATACGACATTGGTGAGTGCTGGCATCATTTGCTCAGTGGAAGCAATCAAGCACCTCAAGGTCATGCATTGGCTTTGCGATTTCACTAGGTATTGCCAATACACCTCCCCGTTCAACTTGTTTACTCACTTGATTGCCTCTGCCGTTTCCTCCACTGCGTGTTTCCATACTTCTTGAAGCTGTTCTACATTTGGAAGAAAGCCAAGCATGGTTTCTACGACCAAATTAGCATTCTGTGAATTTTCATTCACACATTCAATGATGCTCTTTGCCGCTACGGTCGCTTCCTCCATTGCCTATTCTGCTTCTCTGAGCCAAGAATCCCAATTCGCAAATAAGATTTCTTTATGCGATTCATCTAATTTGGGAATATATGCTCTTTTCCCATTCTCAGATTTTTGCCAATTTAAGAATTCTGAAACTTTCTTAAGAATCGTATCATATTTAAGTCATAATTCCACAACTTGATTCATTATGTTATCACTCATTTCGTAGTGAGGATTCCACTGTGAAATATTTTGGCATAATAATTCTTTCTGGTGTAAAAGCTGGGAATTGAGGCCAAGCACTTCTGTGACAAATTATTCAATCTTGGGGTCATCTTTATGCAGTTCTATCATTCTCTGTAACTGTACTTGTTTACCTGCTAAACTACTCTGATGTGCCATCTACATTTGCTGAAACTCCTGTTGAAGTTTAGCCAACTGCATTTCTTCATGTTGGTTGATACTGATCTGTTGTAACTATTGTTCTAATAACAAAATTTTTTCTTCTTTTTCTTTGAGTAGAAATTGTACCTCTACTGCCTTGTCAATGGTCGTTGAAACATATGTGCTTGCAACCTATGAGAGTCTAGTGAGGTTAGCCAATGGATCTGTGGATGAGTCTTTCTAGAGAACATGTAGTGGTTCATCTTGAGGAGTGAGCACATAATCCAACTATCTTTTCTTTCTCTGTCTTTTAACAACGAATTTGTGTTGGGGGCTGTAGAATACATCTAGAGGAGGAATTTCCTCTATTCTCAATACAATCTCAGATGTGGGAGCAATGGGAATATGCTCTATTTCTTGAGTGCTAACAACTCCTTCTGTTACCATTTTCGTGGTTGTTTCTTATTTTTTTGTTGGTGGCTCTGTGATTTGTTCCTTTGTGTTGAGTCTCTTATTGAAATTGTCACATTCTTCTTCTAAATCAATTACAAGCAGCTTTGCTTGCTTTGTAAGGGGATTTGAGGCTTTGGCTTGTTTTACGAGTGAAGTCTGTTGATGTGAATTTGCTGTGGACTAGGTTGTGTCTTTAATTGATTCCTCAATCTTGCCGTGTTCATTCTCTGATGTTTTCTTAGATTGTTCGATGGACCTTTCTGTGGACTCCTTTTCAGAACTTGTTTTGGATTTTTCCTTTCAGTCTCCATCTATGCTTGCACTAGGAGTAGGATATCTCATTGGCTCAATGAGTAATTGGTCCAATGGGACCTTAGATAACCTTCTTCTCTTGTAGTTATCAAATGTTTGGAGACCTTCTTGAACAAAAAGTATTTGTGCCATATGTTGTACGTCTTTGAATGTGTTTTTCTGTAGGAAAACATCATCAAAGGTGTCTTTTTCATGTATAAATATTCTTATTTTGACCATTGTGTTAAAATCTTTGACAATACCAAAGGGATCATATTGTCTTCCCGGGAACTTGGGTAATTGAAAAGATAATACATTGTCAAGCTCTTTTAAAGAATGTCCTAAATCATGCAATGAAAATACTCCACATATTACAGGAAATTGAGGCCAAATGGCCTTCATGGAATACTTCAATATCTTACTCATCCCTCCTTCGCTGCATGTCTGATAGGCTATCTCTCTAGCCATCAATTTCTCTAGGACATAGAAAGGTAGAACATGGGGAGAGACAATATTTCCAAACACTCTGATATATGTGAATAATTCTTCCCCGAACCATCGAGCTACGGAGAGAATATCTACTTCAGTCTCTTTGGAGAACCTAGGGGCATCTCGGTTGTAAATCCTTTTATGAATCAAAAGCATAATCTCGTGACAAATGTTGAAGAAGTATGGTGCGAAATTAGACTCCCACATGACTTTGTGATATATTTGAATAGGAAGTGGATTTTGAGCAGTCCACTTCCATCTCATAAGAGGAAACTTGGAACCAAAATAAATAGCATCCATATTATAGGCGCTCATGAAAAATGGAGGGTAAACCCTCGAAGCAATACTCATTTTTCTTCTGTAATCTAAAATCGTTGTAGCTAAGTTATCAGACAGGATTTGAGCCCAATTCATTATTGTAGCATTGACAACTGCATCTATTAGGGGTAACCATTCTAATGAGAATTTGGTGTTGTCTGGTTTACCAAACAACCTACATAACATAGCGACAGCAAAATAGAAAGGGGAACTAAGAGAACCAGTGGTGTACATATTGTTCTTATCTTTCTTGAGTCTTTCTTCATTGTTTGACCAATTATTCATGCATTCTGTTGGGTCTTCATTTTCTTTGATGAAATTCTCAACAAACTGCCTGTTGTAGATGGCCTGTGGCTCTAGTATATGGTACATGAGCCTCAGGTTGTCTAGAGTAAACGACCCCATGAATTCCTGACTTGTCGTCTTGAAATTTCTGTCTGATATGTCTACCTCTTCTATGATCCATTTAACCATGTCAGTATAAGGATGTATCTTTGGTCTTGTAGCAATGCGGTGCAAGAATTAACACACAAGTTCAATGAGAGTAGCATCAGAAGAAACACGTTCATCCACTGTAATTATTGTTTCCATAATTCTTAATTGTTCTTCCTCTAATAGTTGATACGTAGTCTCCCATGTGCACGGCCCTGCATATCGATTACAAGTAGTATCTGTGAACAGGGGGGTCATCTCTGATTTCTCATAAGCATGTGCCTTTCCTTTCTTCACCATTTCTTCGAATGTCCTGCTCTGTGTGTTCTTCCTGAAAGTTACAAGAGGAGAGTAGAATAGCATAAAAATGATAGTGAATGCAGAAATTAATCAATAAAAGGATGAAATAAAGCTGATGAAAGGTATTAATTTTAAATCACGTTAGAAGATATCAACCTGCGTCAAATGGCCTTGTTTATGAAACTCATCATTTGTGAAGTTTTATATGCTCAAGTATGAAAAGGTAAATTTTCCATGATTTTTGCAAGTTCCATTTTGACATCTTATTTTATTATGAAAATAAAAAGGCATGACTAGATGCTAAGATTGATTTTTTTTTAAGGGTCCCCATTTATTAATGTTATTACTAATACTAACAAATGGGGGGTTGTTGATAAGCACAATAATTAGCAATTCACTTGGAAGAACTAGTTATCTCTTAGGGTTTTTTGAATTTTCTAAAACTTCCAAAATAGAGATGGTTTTGAAAATGAAACTACATTTTATGAAATATAAGGTAAATAGTGCTATTTATTAATAACAACATCTTGCTTTAACTATCTTTATTCTAATTATCTTCTTCTCAAAGTTAGTCCTTTTACTCACATCAGTCATTACTTCGTTGTAAAGATAAAACAAAAGAATCTCATTAGATCAGTTTTGTTGTACTCGTTTGCCATAGGTAGAGCCTCTACTACCAGCAGGCGTTCATAGCCTCAACAGGGTTACCTATTACCCAGCAATGATCCAGTGTCCCACTTGAGAAAAATGCAATTTTCAAAGATAAATCTTCATATACACTTATCATTTTTTTCTTTTATTATTTATATTTTATTTCTTAAAGAACAATGTCTTTTTTTGGTGGCCAAAATTAACAGTGCCATTAACTTGATTTATAACTTAACTGAACAAGTTGGTTCTTGATGAGACCCCTTGTCTTTTGATTCATACAATCTCGAGTCATTACCCTGTTTTGATATTCAATATGGCAATGTCAGTTAGTCATAATCTTTAAGATCATGATCAGACGACTCTTGATGGGACCTCTTATTCTTTAAGTTAAAGTGTATAATGGGACTATACCTCGAATCTTGCAAATTCCTCGAGTGGGGGGGAGTCATTGGTTCCTTAAGAATTTTCCTAGATGACAATTGTAGAGTTTAAAAATAGCTTTTCCACCGAGAGTCTTTGCTTTGTTATTGATACTTTTGTGACTGATGTAAGGAAAACTTCTTCCTCAGGTTGATTCTAACCAGAACTCAGATAGTTGAAACAGAAGAATAGGCAAAAAATTTCAAAATAATAGCACTTAACCATATTTTTCATGAATGGAAATTAATTTTCATAACCATTCCTACTTAGACAAGTGAAAAAACAAAATTGAAATGAGAAACTATTCTTTTCGTGAAACCAAAAGTGAACATTCTCAACTTGCTTTTATTATCAAAAGGAAACTTAACTGAAACTATGATCTACAGAAAAATAGAAGAGATCATCTTCTATGGAAAATATTTCTTTAGAATCTGTCGATTAACAGGTAAAGATTCCCTTTTCCCTACTAAATCTTGTAACATGAAAGTTGATGGGTGATCTGAAAATCACTCGTGAGTGATCTAAGTTAAATAATTAATGAATGAAGGTATTACGGATTCATGTGCTGGTGTGTGTCTATGTTATCTTAGTAAACATATCGATCAGATTGCAAAATACACAAACACTGGAAAATGGAAGACAGTAAGAGAAACACAGTAAGCAATAAAAAAACACAACACATTAATAAGGAGTTCACCCTATTCTCTAGGGCTACGTCTCTGGTCCAACTCTCAGTGGTGGCCTTATTTTCTTGTGCCTTTAAAGAAGATATTTACAATGAGGAGCTCACTTGACTCTCCAGAAACAGAGGATGCTTAGTAGGGTGGTTCTTAGATTCCCCAAGCCACTAGAGTGCACAGACTCTTTCCTTACCAAGTCTCGACCTCTCTGGTCTTTAATGGGATGAGTCCAATGGTGCCCAATTCCCAACAGAAATCCTCATTGGGATGGCTTGAACCTCTCAAGCCTGGTTCTGTCTACTCGATGTTGCCTTAGTTCAGCTCGGTTCTCTGTTTTCTGCTTCTTGCTGCACTATCTCTTTCACCTTTTCTGTCACAGTTTTTCTTCTCTAGTTCTTCCTTTTTTCTTCATACTATTCTCTGTCTATTCATGGCTTAACGCCAATATTTCCTTGACTATTTTCTTCCTCTTTTGCCCCTTCTGATCACCTGCTGCTATTCACTTTGAGTTCCCTGCCTCTGCGTCATCACCAACATCGCACAGGGAAGTGGCCACTTGTCCTCTCACAAATTGCACCAGCTTTTCCTCAACGGTTCGATATTTTGGTTATGTTGTTAAATGATTCATCTACCAACTCAGCAGTCAAATCAGACTTCAAAATTTTATATGCTACGGCTTAATTCCCCCATCAAATCTGGTTTCCCATCGGGCGCAATCTCCATCGTCAGATCTAGAGTCCCCAAATCCTACGGTGTTCGCTCATTTCACGCGGTTGACTTGCTTGACCGTTAGCCCGAGATGAGAAGCGGTTTTCTCTCTCATCCGCCGGACACACATCGTGCGATGAATGGAATCACTCGTTCTCTGCCCAAATCCACTTACTGCCTAATGTGCCTCCGATATTCCATTGATTTTTGGAGCACAGGACCAGTCTTTAGCCTTAGCACCTTCCCTACAGTTTTCTCGGCTTCCCATGTGACCGAGTGCTCGGGGCTTTTCCTTCTTGAGGGGTTTTTCCTAGCGATGTGTGATTAGCGCTAAGCACACATCAGAAATGGCTTCCATTTCCCACTACAGGCTTCTTAATTGCCAATTTTGCCTCCTGCACGGTCTCCATGGGCCTCGGTCAGCGCGCTTTGACTGAGGTCCTCGTCATTCCTTGCTAGCTGCAAACTACCACTATCCAGAGATCTCCCTGATAGCTCTTTTTTCATAAATTCAAAGCTTGTCCTGATTTGATACAGTCATGGCACTTTGATAATTTTCATGGATCCAGTTCGGATCAATGGGCCAATGAATTCAACAATCTGGAATGTTCCATGCCACATCCATTGGAATTTAGTAGGCTTGCCTTTCTCTTCATGGGCTTAATCCCATTTTAATACTAAGTCTCCAAGTTGAAAATCCTTTCTAGATACTAAGTTTGAATCAAAAGAGGCTTTAACTAATTGTTGATGATGCGCATCGGTAATTCTGTCCTTTTCTCATTCCTCTTCAAGTTTAAAGATTTGTAATTGTCTTAATTACATGGATGAGGAAGGAGTTTCTTCGATGAATTGCATTAAGGCTAGTGAAGGAATATCTAGATTATTTGGTAAGACCACTTCTTTCCCATAAACTAAATTAAAAGGAGAAGTGCCAATGGAGGTTTTCTGAGTTATTTGATCCACCCAAAGAGCATACATGAAAGAATTATACTAGTTTTTTTGGTTTTGATCAGTAGTCCGTTTAATAATTCTAATAAGGTTTTTGTTCGTTGATTCGGCTAAAACCCATTTCCTTATGGATAATAATTAGCAGAATATTTGAGTTTAAGACCTCTCTCCATCTAGGGGCAGGAGGTAACAACCCTATCTCTCACACACTTAAAACTATAAAACTATGCAAAATGCTATAAAACTTATGATCAAAGAGAAAAATATAAAATTATTGTAGAAAAGAGTGGAAAATATGGTTAAAAATAAAATTCAAACACTTTCAAGCTTTAAAATTGTTACCTTTGTGTGTGTTACATGTAAGGGATTCCCATAAAACTTGTGAAGTAGAACAATCATTCATGATGGTGCCTTTGTCCTTAGGATGGATTTGCAACAGTGCAGTCAAGATTGGGAGTTTACCTAAGTGTCCAACGTGATGACTATGAGAGAACACGAAATTTGATAGGGAGAAAGAAAATCAAAACAAACTTAATTTTACAAATACTTGCAGGTACAAACAAAGCAACATACGTATTGAGTTTGCATATGTAAACCTTCATGTTCAAACTTATGTGAGCCATGTTCATACATATGTGAGCCATGTGTAAACCCTAGGCACCCTTATAAACGTAAAAAATATGTTCTTAATTAGTAAACATTAAATGACTACTAACTAATGTTGGCATTAGTTAGTTCAAAGTTAAATTCTTCATAGCAATTAAGATTTATCTTAACTTTCAATATATCTTGCCTCGATATGGGGCCAAATAAGACCTCTAAATTGTCTTTTGGTTGAAATAACAGTTGGACAAACCTCGTAGGTTGAGGAAACATTGTTTTATATAAACTTTGGATTAAATTGTCATTGGTTTCTTGGCAGGGACTAATGAAACTGAAAAAAAATTACAAGAGTCCCTAAGACCCAAAGGGGTAGGGACTAAAAGTACACAGTGGCATCAATGTCAATCACTATGAATTATAGGCATGCTACACATATTTATTTTATTTAATAAGTATATTTTATAATATTTATTTTATTTTCACTTTATGAGATATAAAGTAGTAAGTTTAGATGGGGTTTCTTTTTTAATAGGTTTTAGGTTCTATTGATGGTGTTGGATACCGCCAACATACATGGGGTATCCCCGATGTGAAGTCCCAATTAAACCTCACACTATTTGGAGTAGGAGAGCCATCCGGAGTATTAGCTTGACTACCATAACACAAAGGTTCTTCTTGGTTTCAATAGATAACATAAGAGATTATATACGTAAACCTTGAATAAGAAAGTAAGTTGACATTGTGAAGGAACAATTGCAGGATGTAAAAGTAAACCTTCACGAGGGGAGACAAGAAGTGAGTATCTAAGAGGAAAGTAATAGTACTATCCTAGAAGACACACATAAGAGCATGGAAATATTTGTTAGCGAAATATTTTACATAACAATATTAAAGAGAACAACACACATTCAACATGATGACTATTGAAGCCACCGAAATAGTTTAGTTTCTCCAGTACATATGAACACAACATATACTGTAAATATCCCAATAATAGCCCTAAAAAAATCGTGATACATGCATGAAAAGGTGTTGGCTCATTGAGATTCAATTATAAGGTGAAATATCCAAGTACATCAATTACAATGGCAAACACTACTTCCAATAGTGGAACATTAAGTCACTCCTTGCTTCTCTAAAGAATAGTTTTTCTCTCCTATGCCAATTAGAGAAGCCAAGACTAGCTCTCCAAAGTTTAAGCCTCCAAAAGCCTTTTTCTTGAGTTATGAGGTTGATTTTATAATAAGGGGAATTACTTTTCATATCTCCATGACTGTTGAATTAACCTCATGACTCTTGGACTTCTAATGTGTCCTTTGGACTTCTAAACTACCCTTAAACTTCCAATGTATTTTGGACTTCTTTATATGACTTTTGGACTTCTCCTAAAGGCATTTTGTCCATATATGATTAAGGGAATTTTCACATTCCACATATGACTCTTGGACTTCCACACACTACATTTGGTCTTTTACAATGATTACAATACTAGGTCATGAATTCCACATCATCATATGATGAGGCTTGACATGTCACTATCTTTTATAACTCCGACTAATGGTGATTGATGACATCGAATTTCTCAAGTGGTGACATGGCTACTACTTGTGTATTCATTTCTTCAAGCAACTTTAATCATTAATGTCCTCACTCTCCAAATGGTCTTTGGTGTAATAGAGTCTTTGGGGTGTTTTGATCATCAAGGTTCAAGTGCACTCTTCGTTCTTCATGTATCTTCCTTCGTTTGTTCTCTTTGCTCGATCTTCTTCGTGCATGCTTTCCTTGATGTTTATGGAAGACCGCTGTCTGCAATCACTCATGACAAGTAATGGTCATTCTGAAAATATACTAGTCCACCATTTTTTATGCATATTTTATGTTCATTTATTTTCAATTCATTCACGAGGGACAAAAGGAGCTTCTAAGCACATGGGCATACTTTGAAAGGGTAAAGGGCTGAAGGGGAAAGGATTTGTGGTTTCATTCTGTGCCCAAAAGAGGGAGACAATCAAGGCAGGGTGCATGGCACAAGTCCGAAGGATGAAGGGGGAGGCTTCAGGCTTTCCAAGTGCATTGTGTGCTCAAGGGCGAGAAAGAGGGGATAGGGCACACTCATGGAGGTTGAAGGATGAGTATTTGTGCCTTGAGATATGCTCATGTGCTCAATAAACCATGGATGGTGCATCCCTTCAGATCGAAGGAGTGCACTCAAGAAGGGCACATTCCTTCAGGTTGAAGGAGTGTGCTCAAAGGAAACCAATGAGGGTGCATGTCGCAATTTTGAAGGGATGAATCTTCATGCCTTCAAAGTGCACTCATGCACTCAAGAGACGAAAGAGGGTGCATGGTGCAAGTCCAAGGGCTAAAGGAGGAAGCATCGTTCCTTCAAAGTGTGCTCATGTGCTCAAAGGGTCAAGATGGTGCATGGTGCATTATGGAAGGCTGAAGGGTAGAGCTTAAGGCCTTGAGGGTGTGCTCATGTGCTTAAGGAGGGCACATTCCTTCAGGTCACAAGAGTGCTCCCAAGGAGGGAATATTCCTTTAGGTCGAAGGAATGCGCTTAAAGGAAGGCTTGGTTTTTTGAAGAGCGCATTTCAAAACAAGGGGAAAGATGGATTAAGGAGTGCATTTTGTGCTCTTGGAGGGCACATGGTGCACTTTTGAACAAAGAAGAATCTCCCATCAAGGCTTCGAAGTGCCCTCATGAGATCTTAGCTATAATGAACTCGTTTTACAACCAAAATTTGTCTAAGTCTAGGTGATAAGGCAACGGTCGAACATGACGGGTTTAAAAGTAAAACAATGTGTGAATCATACCAACTCATCTAGAAAACTTAGACAAGATTTAACAATGATAAATACACATTCAAAAACTACTTTTTACACATTCCCAAAGTACCACGAGTGAAGTGTGTGCGACTGGGACCCAAAATTGTCATTTTACAACAATAAAGATGTGATGACCATGAAATGTGTTATCACTTGGATTGAACCTCAGGTTGAAGGAAGGTAATGCCAAGGTAACCAAAAACCACACTTAGCCAAGTAGCTAGCCCTACTAGGCCAGGAGAGGGCTCTCTTCGTAAGGATCTCAGCCAAGATGATTGGATCAAGAAAATGATATTAGGCTAGGTATAGTGGCACAAGGTTTGATTTGATTTTGAAAGGTTTTGCTGGATCAGAAGGAGCCAAACAGCTAGGGCAAGGAAATTAGGTCAAAATTGCAGGGTGTTTGATGGGGCAAGGTAGGCACAAGGCTCAGCACTCTAGGGTTTGATGGGTGAGGTGATTGAAGACAGGTGAGGAGCTAGAAAGAGCATGTAAGCAACATGGATTCTTCCTAAACTGAAGAAAACACAGACTATGAATATATTCCCAAAGTAGAGCATAAAATGATGGGTTCTACCTATAAACTTGAAAACATCCACGCTAGAAAGAGCATGTAAGCAACATGGATTCTTCCTAAACTGAAGAAAACACAGACTATGAATATATTCCCAAAGTAGAGCATAAAATGATTGGTTCTACCTATAAACTTGAAAACATTCACTTAAAAGCAATGAAATGATTGATGAATTACAAAAATAATTTTAACATATGATCGTAATAGAGAAAACTGAACCAAACGTAATACCACATGGATTCCAAAGAAATAGCTACAACTTTTCATTAATCTTCTGTTGAAAACTGATACAAAATGATGTCTACTCAAAGCATAAGCATCCAACTGAGTCCAACCATTACAATGACTGGGGAAAAGCATCATATAGACCGCAAACAACTAATCCTAAGCTCAGGGGGTCGAATCCATGAGAGGATGAGTTGTTTCCAACAAAATCTGAACTACTAACAAGAAAATAGAGTGGTCAAAGTGACTCATCCGTAATTTAAACAAAGTGATACATTACACTTCATAAATTTGTTTTACCTAATGAATCTACCCTAGTAAGCTTTAGAAGCATCATAATTACATTCAATTAATCAATTACAAGGATAAAATGATGATTTTCTAAGGTGAAAGCAAAAACTAGGAGGAAACAGTGAAAATCTGGACAAACTGTCAAATGTGTAGCACCAGTGCTAGGCGCACAGCACCAACACCAGGCATGCAGGGACAACACCAAGTGCGCCCTTCAACTTCAGCTGCACTTGTGGAGGCCTTCCTGATGTCTAAATTTGACCCACAATATCTTGTTGGAAAGCTCTGCCTGTCGACTTCCTAGAACATCTTGAACTTTTTTCATTTGGACTTCATTTTCCCCATCAAAAGTCAATTCTCCCAACACTGCTCAGCATGCAGTGCCCATGCCAAAAACAGAGCAGAAAGGTCATTTTTTGAGGGTTTTTGGCCCTTTTGGTCAACTAGTTCTGCTCCAAAACCTTAGAAAATGCGCAGGGTGCATGTACTCATCACTATGAATTAAAAAATTCTTACCGTTTCCTCATTGGATGCCCCAAAAAAGAGCTTAGCAGCCACGACACTACATGTTTGCCTTCCATGACTGTGCAAAAAATGGACTGAAAAACACAGCAACTTCCTTCAAACTCAAAAATGGTCCATCATGTTCAAAAATGTGTTTTTATGACTGATCAAAGTTTATAGGCATGTAGGGATGCCTCAACAAGCATGCCAAGTCTCCTCCTCTCCTCTTTCTTGGTCAATTTGTCAATTTTCTCATGAGCTCTTTTGAGCTTGCTCCTTGCCACTTGGTTTCTCCTTGCATAATACTTGGCCATCTTCCTTTGTAACTCAACATCTTTGTTTTCTTTGTCCAAGAGGGCCTCCAAGTGTGTGCTCACTTTCAAGCCAAGACTCTCTGTTTGCAGCTATGTCCTTGACCAATTGCTCATTTAGAGTGAGTTTCTCCTCCAATTCTACCTCTTTTTGTCTTTCAAGCTCTAAGGCCCTTTTCAATCCTCTTGGTCTTGGCTTTTTTCTTTGTCCCTGTTCATCATACAACTCTCCATAATATCCATAAGCCTCATCAAGTTGAAATTTGGCTTACTCATCTTCCCTCTTTTCCTTGATGTACTTGATTTGCATCAACTCCTTCTTAACTTCTAGATGTTTTTTCTCTTGCTCATAAAAGGAGATAACATATTGAGCTCTTTGTAAATTGACCTCAAGCTCCCTAATTTTGGCATCCTTTGCTTTCAAGGTAGCTTGAGAAAATTTGTTTCCCTCCTCATCACTAGTGTCCACAAGGAGAAACTCCTTTTCAATGTCATGTTCTTCACACTGCTATTTGACCTCTCCTTCTTCTACCATTTTCTCCTTTCCTTTAACCTGTAATGCTGATGACGAAGGCAAGGCCCCTCCCACTTTCCATGGGGTAAACACCTGCCTCTTTCCCCTTTGATAGGTGAAAGCAAATGGTTGCAAATTGTTCCTCTGTGGTATTCTACTCTGACCATGCTCAGGGTGTACATCATGTCCCTCACTGTCATCATCTCTATTGGGTGAATGAATGGCTACATGAAATGGTGATGTAGATGGTGTGGAGGTGTCTAGTGAAGAATGACCTGTTGAGGATGAGTGATAAGTAGGTTGTGGTGGATGAGAAGAAGTAGATGGAGGAATGCAGGGAGTTGGCTAAATAGGTGGTTCATTGAATATTTCATTAGCTATGAGGGTCTCCCAAGTAATTCCTAGTTGATCTAAGTGATGGAGGATTATCATTTTGATAAGAGAATGTTGGAAAATACTATGCATTTAATGAGCTGGATCCCTTTTCTGAGCAATGTATGCCATCTTGTCAATACTCCTGAAATGATAATATGGAAAATTGAGCATTCTTACCCTTGTAAAGTGCATGAGAAGCCTAATATGGTATGAATGTCTGGACAACTTGCCCTCACATGTGAAATACCTCATGATGATCTTCATCAATGGCACATACTTGTCGAAAAGATAAGAGAAAGGGAAAATTATTTTCTTATTATTTTTGAACCTTGTCTTAAGATATGGCTCATAAAAACTATGATGGAGATTTTTCTTCTTGAACCATTTCTCTCCTACATTTGGAATTCCAGTGGCTTGTGATATGATCACAGAAGATATAGTGAATGTGACCCCAGCTAAAGTGACCTGGTTGTTTTACAAATTGAGGATGAACTGCCTGGTTAACTGCTGATGAAAATTCACCGTCTCAACCCTTTGGCAAAACTCTAAACAACCCATGTACCTGAAACATGATACTGCAAGTGGTGATGCCATAAGTTCGGTTGTATCAGTGGGTTCAAATCTAATAATTCTCCCTCCTTTCTTGGTTGGCATCCTGGGCTATCTTCCCCCTTCTTCTGAACTACTATATTCTGCCATGCTTTATAGGTGAAAACTTGAGGGACTAATATATATGCCAAGCTTAGTGAAACGGTGAGGAGATGGAGTAAAATACGGTCAAGATGATTGGAAGGGAAAAAGTCTAAGAAGTACTGTGACTCTTGATCAAATATGTGATTTTGGAAGCATGCAAGGGAGCTTTGCTAGGGTTCCAAAATTTAGGGTGCCAATTTCCTTAATTGATGGAGAAAAAGAGTTAACGGGCCACTTACTTGTTGTATGCAGGTAGTTGAAGCTTTTGTGGCTTGAGAAAATGAAGGAAGTGGTGTTTTGGCACTCCTAGGGTTTGTCAGGCTCCTCTGGCCAAACGCGCAGCACTAAGTGCAAGCGCCTAGCGTCCTTAGCAAGCTCACCGTTCACCACATAGGCACGTAGCGCCGTTGAATTTTTCTTTGGTTTGCACGGGCAAATGCGCCCCTCACTGCTCATGTGCACAGTGACTCCACCCAGCACACAACACCCTCAGCAAATGCGCCCTTTAGAATTTAATGTTCACTCAATCTCCTCTTTGCCAAGGAGAGCTTACGGTGCAAAAGAACTAATGAATTTTGAAAAATGATTTTGAAATTTTATATAGAGGATGATTTTGATTTTTCTTTAGAAAAAACCCACTTTATAATGTTTGTTTGGAACTTTTATTTTGTTTTCAAATCTCTATCTGATGCTTCTCTTTCTTTGTCTCTTTTCAGGTTGATGATGCTTTGATTGAGCTGATTTCTTCAATGGTTCATTTCTTGCAGCAAGGAGAAATGCTTGGGTAGCTTATGGGAACAATTATTACATAAAATGACTTGAATTACACCAAAAAATATAAACAAACTAAAATACTTTGTTTTCATCTCAAAAACATGCTTTTGAGATGAAAATTACATCAGTGAAATAAGAACTTTGTACAATAACGATGACTTGCTACCTATCACTATTTGTTTATTGGTCTTCTGCCTACCTTTGCTGCCCTTTTTACACTGAAACTAAGCTTTTGACCTTGGAAATGAACCCTAAGATCTAATGGAAACATAGCTACCTTGAATCTAAAAATAACACAATTGAAACCATAACCAAATGCAACATGGAGTTGGGTTATCAAATGTACCTCATGAGGGATAATTTGATTTTCTGAGAAGAAGACAACCATCAGTGGACCATTTTGGCATGACCTAGTGGAATGATAAAAAAATTCAGTATGAGAAACTTAAAATGAAAATGCAAAGAGCAGATTTGATCCCTGATGGAAGTATGCATATACTAACACTAACATTGGCCATATTGTGGATGACAACTCCTTGGAGGTGTCAAGAACACCGTAGACCAAGTGCCTAGCTGATTGTGCCAATATGGTCAAACAAATGAATGACTGAAATATTTTTGAAATTTTTGAAAAATGAATCTATAAAAACTGGACTCAAAGCCGACTCTAGATTGACTTAAAAACCAACTAAAAAAAGAAAAAAACATCTAGTCTTTATAGCCTTCACTTTAGGCCCCAAGCTCGAAAAACACTGTACTTCAAATCTTGCGAGGAAAGTAAATTGGTATATACAATGACAGTGAAACAACTTTAGCAAGTTACTTAAAAAATAATAGTGTTTTAGGAGCCTACCATTCGTTGGTCCTCCTGAGCATTATTGACCATCCATTTCCTTTAATAAAATTTCATTTTGTCCTTGATAGGCTGAGATTTTATAAGGTCCTTTCCACAAATTGTCAAACTTACCATATTTCCCCTATTCTTCATTTCATGCATCCCATCGTAGCACTGCATTTTCCAGCTGAAACTTTTTTGCCTAGGTTTTGTGGTCATAAATTTTCTTTATCTTCTCTTGCAGCTGGAAAGTATTTTGAGAAACCTCTTCCCATGTTTGTTGAAGGTGAATCATTTGATTGATCCAGCACTGAATATCATCTTCTTCACTGCTGGCTTCTTGTAATAGTCTCATGACTGGGACTGCAAGGGATGTAGGAAACACTATATTAGTACCATAAACCAATTCAAAAGGCGACATACCTATTGATTTCTTATTGCTCACTATGTCGGCCCACAAAGCATTAACAAGCTTTCGATGCCAATTCTTTTTATTTGCCTCCAACATTTTCTTAATAATGTTTACCAAGGATTTATTTGAAGACTCAGCTAGTACATTGCCCTACAGATAGTATGTCATGGAATGACCCAATGTGATGTTGTATTTGTTGGAAAACTCAACCATTTTCGTCGACTTAAACGTCACTGCATTATCTAAAATAATCTTGTGAAGGCAACCAAAACGAGACAAGATATTGGACTCTAAAAATTTAATAATTACCGTATCTGTAGCTTGCCTTTGCACGAATGGCTTTGATCCATTTGGTGAAGCAATCGGTAGCTGTCAAAATCCATCTGTGTTGTGCCGATGATGTAGGATGAATTTCTCCTATGAAATCAAGCCCCCGCTATTGGAAAGGCACATTAACTACAACTGGCTTCAAAGGAAGAGGAATCATCTTTCTTTTTCCCTAAAAAACTTGACATTCGTGGCATCTCATGACTGTTTTATATAAATCTAAAAACAAAGATGGCCAATAATATCCCGCTCTCAAGATATTATTAGCTGTTGTTTTCCAAAACAAGTGATCCCCACAATCTCCTCCATGAAAATCATTCATTACCTGCTGAGCTTCATTTTCAACCAAACAATTAAGAAGAACCCCTCTCGGATCTTTCCAATAGAGAGCACTATCTAAAATGCATAATTTTGCACACTTCAGTTTTAGTGATCTACCTTTACTTCTAGACATTCCCGAAGAAGGAGGAAGATGCTGTAGAACATATACTATATCATAATACCAAGGCGAGTTGAGAAACATCTCTGATACCTGAACGAGTTTGCCACCATCTTCGTCATCTGACATTGTTGCAATAAGATTTATGTCCAGAGCATGAAGATTCGACTCAACCATGAGTTTTTCCAAGCCTTAACCTTTGATCAATTTCACCGGCTTAATCTCAAGATCATATTATAACATTGCTACTATCCACTTACCTCTTCTTCCTTTTGGATCAGTTTGCATGAGGACATCTTTGACAGCCACATTGGGAACATATGCTATGGTATGTGAATGCAAAATGTAAACTTGAAAATCCTTCAATGCCTTTATAAGAGCCAAAGCTTGTTTCTCAATGATGTTATAGAGCAGAGAAGCATCTATGATAGTCCAACTAAAAAATGAAATGGGCTGCTCCACCTGATCCTTCTTTTGCATTAATACCACAGCCAAAGTGTTCTCAGATGTGAATGAAAATATAATAAAATCATGAGTATAATCGGGACTAATCAAAACATGGACTATGGTCAAAGCAAGCTTTACCAAGTTGAAATATTTCATGGCATGCTCGGTCCATTTCATAGTGTTGTCCTTCTTCAACATATTAGTTAACTCATGCAAATGCTCAACCAAATTTGGTATAAATTTGTGTAAGAAGTTCATCTTACCGTTGAAGGCTTGGATCTCCTTTTTGTTGCGTGGAAAGTCTATTTGCTGAATTGCCTCCACCCTAGAATGATCAATGTGAATACCATCTTTGGAAATTATATGACCTAGGAGCTTACCTTCCTTCATGGAAAAAAGACTCTTCTTTGGATTTAAAGAAATCCCGAACTCCCTACATTTCTGAAAAAAAATCCTCAGGTAGTGTAAATGCTCATCATCAAAACCAGAAAATACTATCAAGTCATCTAAGTAAACCACTAAGAAAACATCCTTCTCATTAGCGAAAGTTATATCCATGGTCCGCTGAAAAGTGGCCCTGGCATTCTTCAGCCCAAATGGCATTTTGGCATACTGAAAAGTCCCCTATGGTGTTGTGAAGGCAGTTTTGTCTTGGTCTTTTTCGTGCACCAAAATCTGATTGTAACCTGAGTAGCCATCTACTAGTGACATATGTGATGCTCCAACTACTCTTCGCAGAATATGGTCCATCTTAGGAAGAGGATAATTATCTTTCAGGGATACTTTATTTAGGTTCCAGAAAGCAATACACAACCTTATCTCTTCGGTCTTTTTTCGTACCAGGACCAAATTTGAAACCCAATCAGAGAATCTAATTGGAACTATGATACCAGCTTTAAACAATCTATTTATCTCTTTCTCGATAGATGGCAGCAGCTTTGGGTTGATCCTCCTCAACTTTTGTCTAAAGGGCTTTTGATCCGGATTGATAAGAATGGTATGTTGAATGATGTTCTTGTCATACACTTTCAAATCTGAGTAATCCCATGCAAAAACATCAGAAAATTTAGAAAGCAACTTAACATACTTAGCCTTTGACTCGGGAGATAATGTTTTTGATAACTTAACAAGCTTGGGCTAGTCTGTTGTTCCAATGTTTACATATTCAATTCCTTTGTCAGTAGGAACCACGGTTGGTTTTCTCGCCACATCATCTTGGTCAAACAATAGCTCTAAAGGTATAACACCTCTAGGAATAACATTATGCTTCAGCTATAATACCTCAATGTCTTGTTCATCAAAATCACAAAAATCATCAATGAAAGCCTTCTTAAACTTCCCTTCATTCTACAAAAAGGAATTAATTTCATTTTCATCCCAGAAAACTTGCCAATATCTCAAATTATCGGGAACAATGGGCCTATGTTTGACATGAATTTTAAATTTATTGCTAGAATTCATTAGAATTTTCAGATTGCTCACTGTTGTAGCAAGTGAATCAACAATGATGTTTTGAATTCTCGGCACCACTGTCAATGTGTATTCTAGAAAAAGTTTCAAGATATCCAGGACTGCGTTCCTATAAGCTCTCATCCGTGGATGCTTCACTTGATATTCTCCTTTGACTTGTTTAATCACTAGCTCTAAATAACCATAAACATAAATCCTTTTCACACCCATCTTCTTCAAAATATTTATTCCTGTAATCAATGCCTCATACTCTCCTTCATTATTAGAGAAATCAAAAGCTAATTTATAGGAACACACTCTAACATTACTTGGGACTTTGTCTGGCTAAAAGACAGGACTTCAAATCCAAATTCCAATACCCACACCATTTTTACCCAAAGAACCATCGAAGTCCATGCTGCAAAGACCCTCTTCGTCTTCCAGATGTTGGAATTATGCTTTTGTTTCAATCTTACCTTTGCTGGTTGCTTCATTTTTCTGTTCTTCACTGACTTTCTGCTCTTGTGGAGGCTGCTCAGAAGGAATTTCCACTTTTTTCTTTTCTTGATTAAGAACCGCTCTAAAACATTCAGAAATTTCTGGTATCATCTACTTCTACAAGCTGAATATCTACATCATTCAATCCACTATCAGTGTACAAAACAATAGACTCTAAATTTGTATGTACAACATTTATTGGATGATTTATGGGCTTCTCTTTACTAGTGATCATATATTTCATCTTCTTTTCCTAGTACAACTTCCTCAATTGACCGATAACAGGGATTGTAGCATACGAGAAGTCAAGTTGTAAAGTGACTTTGAGTCTGGCTCCCCACGATCTAGATAACAGCATACCAAATCGAGGTGGTATATCAACTACTACCATGTCCATCAAAACATTCTTATTGGGATTTGATCTAAGGAAACCACCAAAACTTTGATGAGACCAATGCATCGAACTCTACCAGAACCAAATGAATACAAATCATGATATTTTTGGGTGATATCCAGGCCCAGCGTTTCCATGATAGCCTTGGTCATAAAATTGTGGGAAACTCTGGAATCAAGCATAGCATTATGAAGAATATACTCATGCAATCTAAGACTCAAATCAAAGGGAGCGACCTCACTATCTTCTAGCTGACCTTGTATAGCTGGACCAAAAATAAGTTTAGGGTGATCATCATCAACATTCACCATGTCGGACAAAGGATAAATTTGCAGTATTCTAGACACATGGTGTTTGTAATGGCTATTCTTAACAAGCTTGGTCAAAGGAATGGACACTTTCAATTTAGCAATTTCACTTTCTAAATTAAAATATGTGACTTTTCTACCTCTTTGACACTGATGTCCCTCTTATCTGTTTGCTCCTTCGTTGCACTATCATTTTTATGATTGGCTTTCTCTTTTGGAGTTGTACTTGTTGATGGCTGATTTACCTTGCTAGGATTCTGATTGGCATGCTCCTTTCCTTTTTTCTGATTATTTAAGACATCATTCTTTGACTGAACATCCTTCCTCTTTTGAATAGCACTGACCGATACATATCTGCTCCTCAAAGAATATTGTTTCTGTTGTGCGCTCAAAGCATTCATGTAACCATGCTTATAATCATCAAATCCAGTCTCCAAAACAACATCATTTGCTAAGATGTAGTCCTCATCCCTTAGAATGTCAGAACTTTCTGCATACTCCTCATCTTCGGTCAGAAATATAGGCATACCATCTGCAGTGAAGAAGTTATTTGTTTCAATTACCAGATTTTCCTCCTCTTCTTCTTCCACTCCTTGAACATAATTATGATGTAAGGGAGTTCTGATCTGCTGTTGTTGTTGCACTGGTTGTTCCGGTGCTTTTTGCTCTCTTTGCTGAATTCAGAATTGGAGTTATTGCTGCCCTCTAAAGTTTGGGTTCTGGATCTGCGATTCAGGTCTATTTGTGATGAACAACTGATCAACCATCCTTTCCATTGTTTGAATCAATATATCCATTTTTACATATGAAGTACATGCTTCTTCTTTCACGTTCATTCTCTTCTCTAATCTCATTCTTGCTCTTTTGGCTAGTAAGTTTGCTTCTACGCTCACAACATTCTTTTGCATGTCTTTTGGAGTTGTAGGATCACGTTCACGCAACTGATATGCCATATCGACATCAAATCCGTCTGGAAACTTAGGCAAAGCCAATCCCTCTGGTGGTTTAATATTTGCAGGGATAAAATTTTATACTGCATTAAATATCACACAATAATGTTTCACACTCTCACCAACATTTGTCTCGATGTTCTCATATTCGGACAAAATCTGAAGGGGATTCTTCTTCACCTCCCACTGATCTAGGAACTACCTCTGAAGGGCAGGTAGATTAGTGATAGAAGCTATTGGTAGGGCTCTGAACCATTTTCGAACTTCTCCTCCACAACTTTGTACAAACATCCTCATCATCACATCTTCAAATTCAACTTCATGGAGGTCAAAGAAATCATTCATCTTATCTACGTATTGTTGAGCTATAATAGTTTGGGTGCCACCGATTAAAGGTATTTTGGTTTGATAATCAAGGGGCATGGCACCAAGATTTTGAGGAAAAATAAGGGGTGCATATCGGGCATCCATAACTAGGGGTGGGGAAGGTGGTGGATTTAAAAGAAGGATTGGGATATTTGGTATAATCAAAGGGGGACTAACAATAACTTGAGTGGTGTGAACAATCTGTGAAGAAGAAGGCGGAGGATGAGAGATAGTTTGAGTGGCAGTAGATGCAATGGAAATATTTTGAAAATAAAAAGATGGCCCATGAGTCTTATTTTGCACCCAAGTGTTTAAGTTTGAAGGAGGTTTTGCAAATGATCAAGAGTATGAATAAGCTGTGACCCTGATTTATTATGTGAAAACAAGTCTTCAACGGGATTATAAAGAGATAAAGAGGAATCAACAATTGTCTGATCAATCCAACTTAAATATTTATTGTGAAATAAACTCTGCTCAAAATTAATATCAAACTTAATGTCTTGCAAAGTGTCTAACCTTCGCGGGAGTGAATTAACTCGAGGAATGAAATCCTCACTTGATTGTTCTCCAGCTAAACTAGATTTCTCCGCAAATTTCTTAGATTTTTGCCCAATTTTATGAGGATCACTGAATGGTTGGAGGATTCAGATCTAGATTGGATCTGGTGTACTTTCGAGAAACCAGTATGTCTAATTTTGAAATTTAAGATATTGCTTTACAAATTTCCAATTCAGCCTATGATTAAATTCTAAAACTCATCATCCACAAGCTTAAGAATTCAAATAAAACATCTTACTCGGGTGATTAATTTATGATCTTTCTTCCCCAATATGGTCGCCACTATGTTATCACCTGGATGGAACCTCAAGCTGAAGGAAGACAATGTGAAGATAACCACAAACCACACTTAGCCAAGTAGCTAGCCCTACTAGGCCAGGAGAGGGCTCTCTCCGTAAGGATCTCAGCCAAGATGACTGGATCAAGAAAATGATATTAGGCTAGGTATAGTAGCACAAGGTTTAATTTGATTTTAAAGGGTTTTGCTAGATCAGGAGGAGCCAAACAGTTAGGGCAAGGAAATTAGGTGAAAATTACAGGGTGTTCAATGAGGCAAGGTAGGCACAAGGCTCAACACTCTAGGGTTTGATGGGTGAGGTGATTCAAGACAAGTGAGGAGCTAGAAAGAGCATGTAAGCAACATGGATTCTTCTTAAACTGAAGAAAACACAGATTTTGAATATATTCCCAAAACATCCACTTAAAAGCAATGAAATGATTGATGAATTACAAAAAACATTTTAACATATGATCACAATAGAGAAAACTGAACTGAACATCATACCACATGGATGCCAAATAAATAACTACAACTTTTCACTAATCTCCTGCTGAAAACTTATACAAAATGATGTCTACTCAAAGCATAAGCATCCAACTGAGTCCAACCATTACAATGACTGAGGAAAAGCATCATATAGACCCCAAAAACATCATCCTAAGATCAGGGGGTCGAATCCATTAGAGGAGGAGTTGTTTCCAATAAAATCTGAACTGCTAACAAGAAAATAGGGTGGTCAATGTGACTCATCCCTAATTCAAACAAACTGATACATTACACTTCATAAATTTGTTTTACCTATTGAATCTACCCTAGTAATCTCTAGAAGCATCATAATTACATTCAACTGATCAATTACAAGGATAAAATCATGATTTGCCATGGTGAAAGTGAAAATTGGGAGGAAACAATGAAAATCTTGACAAACTATCAAACGTGCAGCACTAGTGCTAGGTGCGCAGCGCCAATGCCAGGCGCGTCCTTCAACTTGAGTTGCACTTTTGGAGAACTTTATAATGTCCAAATTAGGCCCAAAATAGCTTATTGAAAAGTTATGTCTTTCTTCTTTCTATAACATCTTGAATTTTTTCATTTGGAGTTCATTTGCCCTGTCAAAAGTCAATTCTCCCAACACTGCTCAGTGCACAGTGCCCAGGCCAAAAAGAGGGTAGAAAGGTCATGTTTTGAGGGTTCTTGGCCCTTTTGGTCAACTAGTTCTGCTCCAAAACCTTATCAAATGCACAGGGTGCATGTACTCATCATTGTGAATCCAAAAATGCTGATCATTTCCTCATTGGATGCCCAACAAAGAGCACAATGCCCACAGCACTGCGCGTCTGCCTTCCATGACTGTGCAAAAAATGGACTGAAAAACACAACAACTTCCTTCAAACTCAAAAATGGTCCATCATGTCCAAAAATGTGTTTTTATGACTGATCAAAGATTAGAGGAATGTAGGGATGCCTCAGTAAGCATGTCAAGTCTCCTCCTCTCCTCTTGCTTGGTCAATTTGTCAATTTTCTCATGATCTCTTTTGAGCTTACTCCTTGCCACTTGGTTTCTCCTTGCATAATACTTGGCCATCTTCCTTTGTAACTCAACATCATCTCTGTTTTCTTTGTCCAACAGTGTCTCCAAGTGTGTGTTCACTTTCTCAAGCCAAGACTCTCTGTTTTCAGCTATGTGCTTGACCAATTTCTCATTTAGAGTGAGTTTCTCCTCCAATTCTGCCTCTTTTTGTCTTTCAAGCTCTAAGGCCCTTTTCAATCCTCTTGTTCTTGGCCTTTTTATTTGTCCCTATTCATCATCCGGCTCTCCATAATCTCCATAAGCCTCATCAAGTTGAAATTTGGCTTTCCCAGCTTCCCTCTTTGCCTTGATGTACTTGATTTGCATCAACTCCTGCGTAACTTCTAGCTGCTTTTTCTCTTGCTCATAAAAGGAGATAACATACTGGGCTCTTGTAAATTGACCTCAAGCTCCCTAATTTTGGCATCCTTTTCTTTCAAGGAAGCTTGAGAATATTCGTTTCCCTCCTCATCACTAGTGTCAACAAGGAGAAACTCCTTTTCAATTTCATGTTCTTCATGCTGTTGTTTGACCTCCGCTTCTTCTACCATTTTCTCCTTTCATTTAACCTGTAATGTTGATGATGACGGCAAGGCCCCTCCCACTTTCTGTGGGGTAAAAACCTACCTCTTTACCCTCTGATAGGTGAAAGCAAACGACTGCAAACTATTCCTCTGTGGTATACTACTCTGACCATGCTCAGTGTGTACATCATGTCCCTCACTGTCGTCATGCTCATCATGTTCCTCATCACTGTCATCATCTCTATTGGGTGAATGAATGGATACATGAAATGGTGATGTAGATGGTGTGGAGGTGTCTAGTGAAGAATTACCTATTGAGGATGAGTGATAAGGAGGTTGTGGTGGATGAGAAGAAGTAGATGGATGAGTGGAGGATGATGGAGGAATGTGGGGAGCTGGCTGAGTAGGTGGTTCATTGAATATTTCATTAGCTATGAAGTTCTCCCAAGTAATGCCTAATTGATCTAAGTGATGGAGGACTATCATTTTTATAACAGAATGATGGAAAATACTATGCATTTGATGAGTTGGATCCCTTTTCTGAGCAATGTATGTCATCTTGTCAATACTCCTGAAAAGGTAATATGGCAAATTGAGCATTCTTACCCTGGTAAAGTGCATGAGAAGACTGATATGGTATGAGTATAGTCTGGAAAACCTACCCACACATGTGAAATACCTCATGATGATCCTCATCAATGGCACATACTTTTCCAAAAGATAAGAGAAAGGGAAAATACTTTTCTTATCATTTTTGAACCTTGTCGTAAGATATGGCTTATAAAAACTGTGATGCAGATTTTTCTGCGTGAACCATTTCTCTCTTGCATTTGGAATTCCAGTGGCCTGTGGTATGATGGGAGGAGATATAGTGAATGTGACCCAGGCTAAAGTGACTTGGTTGTTTTGCAAATTGAGGGTGAACTGCTTGTTAACTGCTGATGAAAATTCACTGTCTCAACCCCTTAGCAAAACTCTAAACAACCCATGTGCCTGAAACATGATGCTGCAAGTGGTGATGCCATAAGTTTTGTTGTATCAGTGGGTTCAAATCTAATAATTCTTCCTCCTTTCTTGGTTTTCCTCCTAGGATGTCTTCCCCTTCTTCTGAACTACTGTATTCTGCCATGCTTTATAGGTGAAAACTTGAGGGACTAATATATATGCCAAGATGAGTGAAACAGTGAGGAGGTGGAGTGAAATACAACCTAGATGATTGGAAGGTGACAAAGTCTAAGAAGTATTATAACACTTGATCAAATAGGCGATTTTGGAAGCATGCAAGGGAGATTTGCTAGGGTTTCAAAATTTAGGGTGCCAATTTGCTTAATTGATGGAGAAAAAGAGATACTGGGCCAGTTACTTGTTGTATGCAAAGAGTTGAAGCTTTTGTCGCTTGAGAAAACGAAGGAAGTGGTGTTTTGGCTCTGCTAGGGTTTTCCAGGCTCCTCTGGCTAAACGCACAACACCAAGTGCTAGCGCACAGCGTCCTTAGCGAGTGCGCCCTTCACCACACAGGTGCGTAGCACCGTTGAATTTTTCTCTGGTTTGGATGGGAAAAAGCGCCCCTCACAGCTCAGGCACGCAGAGACTCCACCCAACGTGCAGCGCCCTTAGCAAACATGCCCTTTAGATTTTTTTTAACCTTCACTCAATCTCCTCTTTTCCAAGGAGAGCTTAGGATGCAAAAAAACTAATGAATTTTGAAAAATGCTTTTGAAATTTTATATAGAGGATGATTTTGATTTTTCTTTAGAAAAAACCCACTTTATAATGTTTGTTTGGAACTTTTGTTTTGTTTGCAAATCTCTGTATGGTGTTTCTCTTTCTTTGTCTCTTTTTCAGTGGATGATGCTTTGATTGAGCTGATTTCTTCAATGGCTCATTTCTTGCAGCAAGGAGAAATGCTTGGGCAGCTTATGGGAACAATTATTACATAAAATGACTTGAATTACACCAAAAAATATATAAAAACTAAAATAAATTACATCAATGAAATAAGAACTTTGTACAATAACCATGACTTGCTACCTATCACTATTTGTTTATTGGTCTTCCTCCTACCTTTGCTGCCCTTTTTAAATTGAAACTATGCTTTTGACCTTGGAAATGAACCCTAAGACCTAATGGAAACATAACTTCCTTGACTCTAAAAATAACACAACTAAAACCATAACCGAATGCAACATGGAGATGGGTCAACAACTGTACCTCATGAGGGAAAATTTGATTTTCTGAGAAGAAGACAACCATCAGTGGACCATTTTGGCATGACCTAGTGGAATGATAAAAAAAAATGAGTATGAGACACCTCAAATGAAAATGCAAAGAGCAGATTTGATCCCTGATGGAAGTATGCATATACTGACACTAACAAAATGCACCTAAAGATGTTCTAATCAATATGACGCCACTTGAGATCATTCAAGGACACTTGAAACTCATATAATAACATGAGACAACATTTGATGATCAAGGAAACACTAGGTACGATGGTGATAGTAGCCTCCAAAATTCGCATGTAATGTAATTTTGGAGGGTGTTGTAGCAGCGACAATAGGTTCAAATTAAATGGGAGGGGTTGAGGATAAAAGTTAATTTTGGGGAATTAAACTATCCAAAGAAACATCCAAACTCAATGAAGCTTCACACAATCTTGGTGATAGAATCTCACTAACTTAGACCAATTATATATATATATATATATATATATATATATATATATAATATATATATATATATAATATATATATATATATAATATAAATAAAACTAACCCTGAAGAACCAAACAATCCGCCTGACATGTAACTACCATTAAACCTTGGGGGAGCTACGATATATCATCCTCCCTATAGGTCGTGTTAGGACCTGCAGTCCGTGCAACAGGCAGGGTGACTCCACCGAAACAAAAGAAGCCAAGAAACGAGTTTATAAGGTGTTGGGCAAGTTGAGGGGGCGGTCCCACGAGTTGGGCGGGCTGACCCTCCTCTTGGGCGAGACAACACATGTTGAACAAGTCAGCTTGGGCATTTGGTGTGGGTCGGCCGGGTGACATAACCCGCCACCCGCCCGTGTATATTGGAGGGCATTTGGAGGCAAGCGACCATCATTCGATCAACATGAGTTCGAACAAGGAATTCTAAAGTGCGTGGATGAGCCCGCACGACGGGTGGAACTCAGGTGGAGAACTCGTTCAGAAAATTCGTTCGAGAAGTTGTTTGAGAAGTCGTTGGAGAAAGTCATTCGAGAATTCGTTCGAGAAAGTCGTTCGAAGAAGTCGTTCGAGAAAGTCGTTCGAGAATTCATTCGAGAAAGTCGTTCGAGAATTCGTTCAAGAAAGTCGTTCGAGAAAATTGTTCGAGAAAGTCATTCGAGAAAATCGTTTGAGAAAGTCGTTGAGAAAATTCGTTCAGGCAAAACTTGGGTGAGGTCATTCAGGCAGAACTCGAGCGAGGTTGTCGGGCAGGAAACTCGGGCGAGGTCATTCGGGCGAATCGGGTGAGGTCGTTCGGGCAAGCTGGGTGAGGTCGTCGGGCGACCCGGGTGAAGTCGTTCGGGCGAGCCAGGTGAGGTCGTTCGGGCAACCCAAGTGAAGTCGTGTGGCGGCCCGGGTGAGGTCGTTTGGGCAAACTGGGTGAAGTCATGTGGTGACCCGGGTGAAGTCGTGTGGTGACTTGGGTGAATGAGTTGGGTGAACAGATGGACGTGCATACGGGCGAGGGCACGCCATGCACGCCGAAACGAAGAATCGTGCGAATGGGCGATTTGGGTAGGGCGTGCCGTGCATGACAAAATGGTGGAAACAGTGAAGTGTTGAGATTGTGAACGGAGGTGTGACTCGTGCGGAGGTGCCCGTGTGTGGCGACTTGGTTATGACGAGGCACACCTAAGTTGGGAAAACAACACGATCGTGCGACGAGGTGAACGAAGGGTTGGTGAGTCGTGCGGTGACCGTGCGGAGGTGCCGACAAGCTAGGCAACCGAGTTTGCCAAAGTTTGAAAATTTGCTAAGTGTAAATTTGGGGTTTCCCAAGATTTAACTTATACTTTGTAAAAGTGGAAACTTATATATACTGATATTGGGCAAACTCATATTGCAGGGAGTTGCCCCTCCCTTTATATTGTTGTGCAATTGTATATGTGTTAATTGTTGTTGATAATGAATGTGTATGGGTATTCATTAGTATAAAGGAACATTCATAATTACTTGGTTGCGAAACACAAACTAAGTAGGACAAGTGGTTAGGTGTAGTCTACAATCGTAAGTATTGGTGAAAAGAAAACGGTCGGTAGTACCGCACCTCGCTATAAGCAGTTGAAATACTACCGCAAGTTTAGGGGCGTGACAGGTGGTATTAGCGCAGGCTGATGACTGAGTTGATGATGAAGTGCTATCCCACTACACTATCGTGACAGGTGGTATCAGAGCTGGTGCACTGATTCAAGGAGCTAATTTTACGAAGACCAAAGACTTGGAAGGAAGTTCAAGTTTTGCAGGTGACAGGTGGAATATTAGGGTGATTCAGGTGGATGGTGAAACAGGTTTAACAGAGGTGAAGCTTAATGCTTGGGCCAAGCTAAACAACAAGGCATGGGAGGTTTGAAAGAATGTGAAGGGAAGCTCTTGCTTACCTTATACAGGTTGAAGCGAATGAAAGAAGAGAACCCTGGATTTGAAAGGAACTTGAACTCTTGGAAAGGACTGTTGAAGACGAACTTCTTCAACTTGGTTGGACAATGGAGCAAGATGAAGTTGCAAATTGTGCTGACAAGGAAGAGGAAGCCGTGATGATTGAGGTTGTTGCAGATGTCACAACGATGGAGGATGAACTTGAGATCGACCAAGTTCGACCAGGATCGTGTAGTTTGCAAACATGGATGGATGAGGATACTCATATGGAGGAGTCTCATGATGATGAAGTAAGTATTGATACTTGTGTTTCACTTGAGCATTTTGTAGATGGACTGATGCAAGGAAGGGAAAAATCATTTTGCCGATGCAATGGAGGATCTTACCGTGGATGTCTATGACGAGACCTTGTATGAAGAAGCATGGATTGTTGATTGTTGCAAGACTTGTTGGGGTTGTTTGTGACCTTATGGTAGAAGGTGCAAAGGCCCGTGACAAGGGAGGAACATGATGATCGTTGCAAAGGATTGGATCATGCTTTAGCCACATGGAGAATTGGCTAAGTGCTCGGCATGACTCATGGACAGATTGAGGAGGGCACACACTTGAGGTATGATGATGTTTGGGTGGAATTCTCATGGCCAAGACTAAGAGATAGTATTGGTGGAACCTTTAGTGGGGGAGCTATGATGGAAAGGACTCGTGATGATGATGATATGGTTGGGTGACTAAGTTCACTAGACCGGAGATTGCAGACTTGGATGAGGATGACCGATTGTTGTGATGGGTCTACTTGGTTGGACTACATGGGCAACATAGTCATGGACATCAGGCTAGAGACATTGAGCATGGCAGTCTTATGCAGGGACATTATGGAAGAGCACTTGTAGAGGTGTCACTTATGGGAATCCAATGAGGAGTGCCAAGGTAGGGATGTTGTGCATGTGGATTTGTTGGTGTGACATGGGTACTTGTTAATTATGAGCCGATGGAGAGGTTGTGCACTTATGTACAACAAGGCCATGGACTTGGATGGATTTGTGAGCAGACTATGGAGAATTCCTACTACATGGAGAGCTGAGGCATCTTGCAGAGACCTTTGGGCCGAGACTTGTATGCTTGCTGAGTGTTGGTTGGAGATGACTCATGGAGCTCATGATGACATGAGGTTGTGACTTTTGGGGACTTCATATATGGTGGAATTGGAGGATTTGATGCATTGAGGAGATGAGGTCAGTGACTTTGATGCAGGATGGGGTGCATACTTTCAAGTACATGTATGGGAATGGCTTGAAAGAGTGACTTGATGTGGAGGATCGATATGAGACACTTTGGAGTGATGGAGTTATGATGATGATGATGCTTGGTGGCAACACTTGGGCATGGGTTGAGCCGAGACTTAACTACTTTTGACACATGGGAGCTGATTGATCTATGATCATGGGCAACACATGGATAGATGAGGCAAGTGTATACTTGTTTCTATGGCAGACTTGAGGGATGGCACATACACATATGATGGAGGTTGCTTCATAGACCTAGATGTGGCACATTGACAGTTGGAGTTTGATAAGATGATCTCTTCACTTTGAGGAGATGGATGTTTTGCAGATGGATGATGATATTGGGGTAGATGTGGCTGATTTCATGCAACACATTAGTACCAAACATCATGGACAACATGTTGCAGATGAGATGAGGACTACTTCATGGACCTGAGCATGGATTACACTTATATGGAGATGGATTCTTGATCGAGTTAAAGATGTGACGGGATGTTCTGAGAAATGACTGATGATGGAATGAGGATGTGCATTCTCATGGTTTGAGCGTGACAGTTGGATTAGCTACCCAACTAGTTCAGACATAGGGGCCGACATGTACAAATATGTGTTAGCATTGTGTTGGAGTATCATGGTAGCAGTTCACATGAGGACGACACATGATGAGATCGACACGAGATGTTGCAGGAAGCATGTAGCTTGAGATGGAAGGGCTCGCCTTCCACGATGAGGAGCAGCATGTGGATATTGTGACGAGATGGTTGATGGTCATGGATTGAGATGATTTTCGGTGTATGACATACCGATGAGGTGTATACCTTGGTATGGTGATCTTAGTGATAGATGGTTGCCAGGATGAGATATTGTCGAGGACGACAATGACTTCCAGTGGGGGAGGATGTTAGGACCTGCGGTCCGTGCGACGGGCAGGGCAACTCCACCGTGCGAAGGACATGCGAAATATGAAATGAAACGAGCCAAGAAACAAGTTTATAAGGTGTTGGGCGAGTTGAGGGGGCGGTCCCACGAGTTGGGCGGGCCGACCCTCCTCTTGGGTGAGACAACACATGTTGAACGAGTCGGCTTGGGCATTTGGTGTGGGTCAGCCAGGTGACATAACCTGCCACCCGCCCATATATATTGGAGGGCATTTGGAGGCAAATGATCATCATTCGATCAACACGAGTTCGAACAAGGAGTTCTGAAGTGCGTGGATGAGCCCGCACGACGGATAGAACTCGGGTGGAAAACTCGTTCAGAAAAGTCGCTAGAAAAGTCATTCGAGAAAGTCGTTCGAGAATTCGTTCGAGAAAGTCATTCGAGGAAGTCATTTGAGAAAGTCATTCGAGAATTCGTTCGAGAAATTTGTTCGAGGAGTCGTTCGAGAAATTCGTTCGAGAATTCGTTCAAGAAAGTCGTTCAAGAAAATCGTTCGAGAAAGTTGTTCGAGAAAATCGTTCGAGAAAGTCATTCAGAAAAGTCGTTCGGGCAAAACTCGAGTGAGGTCGTTCAGGCAGAACTCGGGCAAGGTTATTGGGCAGGAAACTCGAGTGAGGTCGTTCGAGCGAACCAGGTGAGGTCGTTCGGGTAGAACTCGGGTGAGGTCGTTTAGGGAGAACTCGGGCGAGGTTGTCGGGTAGGAAAATTGGGTGAGGTCGTTCGGGCGAGCCAGGTGAGGTTGTCGGGCGACTCGGGTGAAGTCGTTTGGGCGAGTCAGGTGAGGTCGTTCGGGCGACCCGGGTGAAGTCGTGTGGCGTCCCAAGTGAGGTCATTCGGGCGAACCGGGTGAAGTCGTGTGGCGACTTGGGTGAACGAGTTGGGTGAACAGGTGGACATGCAGATGAGCGGCCAGACGAGGGCACGCCATGCACGCCGAAACAAACAATCGTGCGAACGGGTGACTTGGGTAGGGTGTGCCATGCACGATGAAACGGTGGAAACGGTGAAGTGTTGAGATTGTGAACGGAGGTGTGACTCGTGCGGAGGTGCCCATGTGGCGACTTGGTTATGACGAGGCGCACCCAAGTTGGGCAAACAACACGATCGTGCGACGAGGTAAACGAAGGGTTGGTGAGTCATGCGGTGACCGTGCAGAGGCACTGACAAGCTAGGCAACCGAGTTTGCCGAAGTTTGAAAATTGGCTAAGTGTAAATTTGGGGTTTCCCAAGATTTAACTTATACTTTGTAAAAGTGGAAAATTATATATATTGATATCGGGCAGATTCATATTGTAGGGAGTTGCCCCTCCCTTTATACTGTTGTGCAATTGTATATATGTTAATTGCTGTTGATAATGAATGTGTATAGGTATTCATTGGTATAAAAGAACATTAATAATTACTTGGTTGCAAAACACAAACTAAATAGGACTAGTGGTTAGGCGTAGTCTACAATCGTAAGTATTGGTGAAAAGAAGACGGTTAGTAGTGCCGCACCTCGCTATAAGCGGTTGAAAGACTATCGCAGGTGTAGGGGCGTGACAAGTCGAGTCACAATAAAAAAATTTAAACCTAGGTCTTTCGAGTTTCAATAATTTTACATTTTTTGAATTAACCAATTGAACACTCCAATAACCATAAACATAACATCTCAACATCAATAAATTATTTTTCTATTCAATATATAAACTAATCCCAACCTAAATTCAACTTAAATACCATTGAAATTAATTAATTAATATATATATATTCATTCTTTCTTGTCATCCAATAAGCTGAGGATTAGTCAAATATTTAATCAAGAGCACTTCCATTCTCCAAAAAAAAAAATGTGAATGGAAGTCTACGATGTTAAAAATGCATGTGGCATGAATATTTAGTTTATATTCTCCATTGCCACATAAGACTTCAGCGTCCTTTATATGAATATTCTGGACCATCCATCTGCCAAGATAGTTTTCTTCCATGCAAATCAGCGTTCAAGATGCGCGAGAGCAAAACAGGTCTTCAACATCTGTGAGGTCAATATAGTTTTCTAACGCATTTATTTAAGATAAGCATGCAATGAATTTATTCAAAATAAATATTTATTTTACTTTCTTTGGGGCGGGTTTTATTTGTTTTATAAATTGTTATTGTTATCTTTTAGTATAATATGACCTTTAAAGGAAAAGAAAATTGCAGAGATGTTAAAAGCGTCTTGGAAATTTATAAACCAGTTATTTAATTATTTAAGCGTTTGTGCACTGGTTATTTAATTATGATAATTTTTATATCAAAATTTTAAGAAATATATATTCGAAATGAAATTTTGGAAAACATAAAATATTTATTTATAATAATAACGTTATTATTGGTTATTGAGCATAGAAGAAATGGTGATGGTATACTATTAAGGTGCTCTATGATGTGAAGGTCACTGGTTCGAAATTCCGCACAAAAAATACAATCATGTTAGGGGTTTGTGTAGTTAAAACTTGGTGCAGTTCCTGGGTGATTTTGACATACCTTAGATGCCCTTAGGTAATTGTTCCTAAAGCCAAAGGTTAAGACTCACACAACTTAGCAAACTGAAAAAAATAATTATATTATTATTGCATCTTGTCCTGGAGATGAACCACACTTGTTGGTTCGAAATGCGTTGACCAAAATCTTCAATGTGATTTTTTCCGGAAAAATATTTTATACATTAATACAATTATAATTAGTAAAATTAACTTAACATTTATTTTAATTATTATTAAAACTATTATATAGAGGGGCAGCTAGGAGTGGGAGGGGTCATCTTTGGTCCAAAGGAAAATAAGAAATATTAAATATGAGTGGGGTCTTGAAAGGGAAAAAATAACCTTGTGAAGTACCTTGCCCTATGGAAAATTTTGGAGCTTGCTAATGAACAAAAAATTAACCAAATTATTTTTTCTTTGTTGACTCCTTACTAGTCATTTGTGAGTTCACTCATGCGAAGAAGGCCATTTGTTCTCACTCCTCGCACTTCATTCAAAGGATATTTTTCCATATCTACAAAGATTTTAAACTCGAATGTAGATGAGCTAGCAGAAAAAGGGGCTAACATGAGCCAAGGGATAATATAAATAAACACAAGATTGAGTCCCTCTCTAGTCCCTTAAATGAATCCATCCTTTTTTGGCTTATGGATTGTCAGGGAGCGATCTTATCTCTTTAATGCCTAGGCTATGATATTAAAAGGATGCTTTGGAGGCTCCTACTTGTATATCTTATTGGAATGTCAAGCCCATCTCTAGCTGGATTCTTCCTTTCCTCCGCTGCTATTTTGCATGGATATTTCCTTGTGGCTCATTCTGGTGACCAAGTGGCATCTTCCTTCAGCCTTGTTGATCCACTGTAGTGTGTCTAGTTAATACACACTGGTTTCGAGTTATGGCATTTTGTGTTGGCTATGGCCTCTCCCTTTGAGTGGATATCTAGGTACAGTGGTAACACAACAACGAGAAACAATTCATTTGCAACATTGGAAGAGCTTAATGGAAGCTTAGATTAAAGTTGTGGTGTTGAGAAGGTAGAACAATAGTGGAATATGGATTCTTGCATAATAGGTGGAGTGACTATGTACTCTAGGACTTCTTTTTGTTTTTTCGTAAGTGGAGACCCTGAAGGGGGACTTTAGATTCCTGTGAAAGATATGAGGTGGAAAAATGGTGTTCTCTAGATTACTGTTGTATTGCAGGTGTAGGCGCTATGGTTTTTTGATTCTTGTAGAGTGAATCAGGTAGAGACACGGTGGGATCTAGATTCTTGTAAGTGATTGTTGGGTAGAGACAACATGTGCTTTGGACTCCTATGATTGCAGGTGGAGGAACTGTGTGCTATGGATTCCCATAAGTTATTGTTGGGAGAAGACACTATGATCTGTAGATTGTTGTTAGATTCCAGGTTGAGGCACTATGTGCTTAAGATTCCCAGGTATTATGAATGACTAGTATGAATTTCCCTTGACGACTTTACTCCTGAGACTCTAAATTTGTCTTGAGGGTGGTTAACTGCAAGGAAGAGCAACAATGTAGTTGGCCTATGTATGGGAGGAGTGTTGAAATCCCCCTCTTATTTTCGAGTCATTAAACTGACAAGATAAGTTGCTTACTTGTACCTCTATGTATGTTTGTTGCACTTGAATGACAAAATTTGTTGGTATATAATGCAGAATTTATCAACACTATTAATCGATGAATTAGTATTCCTATATGTGTTTGTAATGAGATATATTTCCTTATTGTACTTGGGATATGAGGAACTTGGTGATCCCTATGGCTATTGATATATTATTGGTTGTTGCATGATTTATGATGATTATTAAGAACTTTGTTAAACTACTACAATGTGAATTTCCATGGTGTGAATGTTATAAATACCATAGGGTCTTTATGATGAGAACATTGTTATTTAAGGAGTTGAATGTCACTTGTGTGGACCTCTTTGATGATGAATACTGAATTCTGTCATTGATTATGTTCTTGGTTTGAATACCAGTAGACCTGATATGGTCTAATTTGGGACCATTGTGGGTCGTCAAAGTGTTATCGGGTTGAAACTACAGAGCATATTAGCCATGGGTTGGCCTAATTCAATTCTTGAGTGGAAGGAAGGTGTACATCTCGACGAATTATTATTATTAATGGGTAGAACTTGATTTATATGGTGATCAATATTAGGAAGGTATTCTCACAATAGTACATAAATTGGGTGTAACTAAATTTTCAGGAGAATGCTGATTTCAACCGTGAGCAATGGAAGAAAGCTCAGAAAATTGCTCTAAGTTACAAGGTTGACTTCACTTTGTATTCTAGAGTTTTGGACATATCCAGGAGTCATATATCTAGGGAAAATTGCAATGATGAATTTTCCTAAGAGTTGGACTTTGAATGAACTCAGATACACTTGAAAGTGAACCAATTTAAGGTTATCTGGGGTGGGGCCCAGTAGGGGTAAACCTTGGCAGTTTGGATGTTAAATGGCGCAGATAAGTCATATCTAGGGTGGAACCCCATTTTTGAAAGAAGTGGTGTGAAAGCAGATTAGTTCAGAGGTTCACGGGTCTGGGACCCCCGATGGCATGCACTAGTTTGCACGCCCAAAGGCCTGAACTTGTGCTCTCATACGAATTTAGTCTAGAGGTTTGAGAATCTCGGACTTTTGTTAAGCGTAAGTATGCATATGTGCACCAAACCTGAACTTGTGTTGATGGGGATATGGTCCACAGTTTTGAGGGTCTAGGGCCTTTTTCAACCACAAAAAGATTATGCACTTGGATTTTACAATATCTAGCCCCATTAATAACATTTATTACATTTAATGCCATTTTTTGCTAAATAGAGGTATTGTCTTACGTTTTTACTATGTCAAGGCTATGTGAATACCATCGTGATACTGGTGTCATAACTCATCTATTAACGTAACGAATTATATTCAATAGTTGTATAGGTAATTCAAGAATTGAAGAAAAAACACTGTGAGTGAGAGGGTATTCATCAAGTGAGAAAAGATATATTTCAAATATTTGATTTTGCAATTTTCCAAACATTGGATTTATAAAATTATTTTCATTCAAATTAATTATTGCAAGAAACTCATATTACGAGTCAAGAACAAGTGAGTGTGATACGATATTCATCGCGCACAAGGGATTTCACCAAGATGCACTTTCTTAAGTATGTGATTTTGCAAATGTTTGAACACAGATACATATTAACTCATTTAGAATGCAATAATAACTACTTAAACATATAAATCAAGTGGTTGGTAAGAGCCAACATGCATCAACCTATAATAAGCATTAAGACACTTCTTTCATGAAACATCTCACATTTATGTCATTTTGTAAATATTTGAATAAATTTTTATATTAACCCATTTAGAATACAATAATAACTACTCAAACATATAAATCAAATGTATGGTATGCCAATAGGCATCAATCAATTATAAACAACAAAATATTTCCTTCCTGAAACATCTCACTTTTCCAAGATAAAAAAGATCATGAAATTAAATCAATTATAACTTTATTTTAAATTATTATTATATATATTTGAACAAGCATACAAAAAGAATCTTAACCACACTCCCACTTGACTATGGATATTCTCGACATGTAAATATGTTTCCTTATAATACCATGGGCCACTACCATAACTTATCAATACCACATCCAAAGGAAACTGAAACTTATTTCATATGACATGACATTTGTTTTTTAATTAATCATTTTAATTAGCAAAGCGAAAAGAGTTTATCTACTCTTTAAATAAATCTCAATCTTTGATATATGATTACTACATAATATTATATAATATTAGATAAAAATTAAATCCTTACCATCTACATTAACAATCATTGATATATTAAATTAAAAACATGCCAACTCTATTCCAAAATTAACCAACCAATATGACATAACAATAATTTTAAATATATAAATTACTTTAAATATAACAAATCTATATAAATTTAGTTTTAATATAAATTTGAAATTAAGAACTAATTTCATCGTAATCTTAAACTGTAATGCTAGATTAAGACCATATATCATAACAATATAATATCTTAAAAATATTTAAAACCATAATTCTATATTATAACAATAATTTTATATTATAATATTAACCGTGTTTGATAATACATTATTAGACCAGTTGCATAATAAATGAGTTTGCAGACCCATAATTTGAATGCAAAATAATAATTACCCTTAATTTGCAATATTAATCCAATTTGTTTTACAGTACTTTGTATGGAAAACCATACGTCAAATGTATGAAAATAATTCGAAGATCATTCTTAATCCAATTTGTTTTACAACACTTTGGATGGAAAACCATATCGAATGTATGAAAATAATTTGTTTTACAACGCTTTGGATGGAAAAACCAGATACCCAATGTATAAAAATAATTCGACTATAAAAATAATTTGAATATAATTTTCAAAACAATGTATAATATTCAATAACAAATAGGGAAAATAATGATAATAATGATGATGGTTAATGTCCGCTGAGACCAAACATTGGTCTATTAGACCTAAATAAACAAATTATTATTTTGATTTAAGATTTTATTCCTATGTTCAAAAAGCTTGGAGAGAAGCCTCTCGAGCTCACTATAATTTTGACATTGTAAAAGGCTAGGAAGGTCAGTATTGTAACAAAGATTGTGAAACTGAGATCTTATGTGGTTGTATGTGGGGCACTCTAAGAAGAAGTGGTTTTCATCCTCAATTTTTCTGTTCTCACATACATGGTAGATCCTTTCCATCCATGGTGTTTTAGGAACTGCCCAACGCCCTATTTCACTATATGGAGCTCATGAGAATTCGTTCTAATCTTTGCTATATTAATTTTCTTCTTTGAACTAGTTAAAATAGAGAGATACTTTTGATCTTCTAGGGTGGGGTTAATGACCTTCTTATAATAACTTAATTTTAGTACTAGTATAATCATATTAAAAATATTAATGTAATTGATATAAGTTGAAAATTTCATTTATATCTATTATTAGTAATAATATATAATAATAAAAAATAATATTTAGTAAAGTTTTTTTTTTAAATTACATGAAAGAATTTTTTGGCCAACGCGTATAGCACCAACAAGTGTGGTTCATCATCTGTGCCAGATGAAAAGGCAGGCCATGACAAAGGCTTAAATAGAGAGCAATGTAGAGACCATAATTTCAAGTAATGACTATAAATTAACAATAAGATTTAAATTATTATATTAAATTATTAATGTATTAAAACAAATATTATTAAGTAACTTCCATATTAATAGGTTCTACTCGCCGATGCAATTTATCAAAAAAACCTAACCAGAATAAAAAAACCAAAGTCAAACTTCCAAACAAGGAGGCAAGAACCTAATTGAACAAGATCATTTAATAACTAAAAATAATTAATGGAAGTAAAATAAACTAAATTAAAAATAATTGATGGCAAATAAATAAATAAAACAAAAATATAGAGAAGTCAATAATATTTATATATATATATATATAATAAAATTATAAATAATATATTATATATATAAATAATATATAATATATATATATATATTCAAAGAAAAGCAATCAATAAATAAAACAAGGGTCAATAATAAAATATGTGGCTGAGGCTCGTTAAACAAATAACAAAAATACTAAAAGGAGTTAACAATGAATAGGATAACAAAATACTTAAGAAAACATGAAGGATCAAGAAAATAAACTCTAATGAAGAATAAATCAACAACAAATACTATAAAAATGACACCAATACCTATATAGATAAACAAACAAACAAAATAAATCCCAACAATAAACATAAAAAAATAGGAGGACACGATAGAGATACAAATTTTACTAGTATGCGAACGATCATCTCTATTCAAATTATTAGGTGTTTTTTCAATTTCTACGGCCTCCCTCAATTTGCGATAATGGAAATGAATAACCCTAGCAATGACTTGGGCCTCCTCAATGCAGATGCGATGTTTAGATTTATCTGCATGCTCTGCCAAAGCAGAGGAGCGGGTCCTGTCATGCTTGATGTTAGCGGCATGCTCACGAATCCTTTGACTAATCAAATGACCAGTTTCACCAATGTAGGGAGTCCCACAAAAGTGTGGGATAAAATAAACACCCTTCATAATCTTGGGGTCCACTGGATAACATAAACATCTGCGTTGAGAAGACCCAAGTCGTTGCTAGAGTTAGTCATTTCCATGATCACAAATTGAGGGAGGTCCTAGAAATTGAAAAAAGACCCAATAATTTGAATAGAGATGATGGTTGAAATATTAGTAGAAGTTGGGTCCTTGTCCCTTCCTCGTAGTTTTTTAGATTTCTTTTTGGGATTTATTTTGTTTATTTGTTTATCTATATAATATTGGTGTCCTTTTTATAGTATTTATTGTTGATTTATTCTTTATTAGAGTTTATTTTCTTGATCCTTCATGTTTTCTTAAGTTTTTTATTATCTTATTTGTTCTTAATTCCTTTTAGCATTTTTGTTATTTGTTTAATGGACCTCAACTACATATTTTATTGTTGACGTTGTTTTATTTATTAATTACTTTTCTTTGAATATATATATATATATATATATATATTATATATATATATATATATTTTCTTTTGCTTGTTCATATTTGTTTTATTTTATTCATTTTCTATTAATTATTTTTAATTTAGTTTTTTACCTTTTATTAATTATTTCTATTTATTAAAAATGATCTTGTCTCAATTAGGGTATTGACTCTTTTTTATAATTTTTTACTGTCTTCCATGTTTGGAGTTTGAATTTCATTTTTTGATTCTGTGGTTTTTTTTTTTTAATAATATTTGATTTTAATAAATTCAATTCAAATATTAGTTTTCAAAAACTAGTCATTTAATATAGTCGTTACTTATTAATATTTGTTTTTAATAAATCAATTAATATTATCATAATTTAAATATTATTTTTCAAAAAACTAGTCGTTAATATAGTTGTTACTTCATAATATTTGTTTTAATATATTAATAAATTAATATCATAATTTAAATATTATTGTTCAAATATAGTCGTTACTTGAAATTATGGTCTCTACATTGCTTTCTATTTAAGCTTTTGTCATGGTCTGCCTCTTCATCTGGTCCTATAATGAACCACACTTGTTGGTTCGAAAAGCATCGGCCAGAAATTTCTCTAATGTGATTTCTATTGAAAGACTTTGCTGAATTCATTATGAATAACAAAAGCCTGAATACAAAAAAAGAAAAAAGAAAAAACAAACAAACAAACTATTACAACAAAAAATTAATATTATTATTATTATTATTATTATTAATTAATAAAATATTATCATAATCATTTAAAATAATAATTATTATTACTATTAACATTATCAATTAATATGGTTATTATTATCAATGATTATTATTATTAAGCCCCAAGGGTTAGCCCAACTGGTCAAGTCGTGCCTCGCCAAAACGGGAGGCCACATGGTCGATTCTACCCGAAGCCCTTGGAGTCAGGTCTGTGATGGCTGAGGGGTTTGATCCTAGAGATCAGCCTTAGAGATTTACGTGGACGTAGCCTGCACCCTCTGACCACAGATGTTCGTGAACCACCGGGAAAAAAAATAAAAAATACAAATACAAATAAAATAAATAAATAATTATTATTATTATTTAAAAAATCAAAAATAAAAATACAATAATATTGTACTTAAAAATATTAATTAATAAATAATTTAATGTAATATTAATAAAAATCAATGACTAATAATTTATTTATATTAAAAAATAAATATAATAATGTGTCACAATGTCGCATTGGACCATGATTGACCATAATTGATGTAGCGCAACCACAACCACATTAGTTAATATAGTTGATATATGTTGAAGGCGTTATAATTATTATTATATGATTATTATGATTATTATTATGAATAGTACTAATAATTCATATTACTACTATTATTTAAGTAATATTATCAATTTTATTAATTCATATTATTATTATTATATCATAATGCAACATTGGACCATGGTTAATATTATAAAGCTTATGAATAATATTATGTCTTAGGTCTATGAATCTTTAGATTGATAAACCCAATGGATTAAGTTTAAACACCAAGGTATATAAACCCAAAGAAATAATATTAAACTCAATGAATGAATATTATAATCTTAAGGTATATAAACCCTAAGATAAGCATTTTTAACCTAAGGAATTAATACTATAAACTCAAGGGATTGATACTATAAACCCAAGAGGTTATAAACCCAAGGAAATAATATTAAACCACAAGAATAAATATTATACACCTATGGTATATAAACCCTAAGATAAATATTATAAACGCTAAAATAAACATGGTTGACCATGGTTGACCACAATTTATTTTCATATTGACACAATCCTTGTCATAATGCAAAGTTGGTCTATGGTTTCTCATGTTTAATTTTCATATTGAGACAACCTTTGTCACAATGAGATGTTGGATAATGGTTGACCATGGTAGATTTTCTTATTGAGAATATTTTTCACAATGTGATGTTGGACCATGGTTGACCATGGTTATCACAATGTGATGTTGGACCAAGAGACAATCTATGTCACAATGTGACCATGGTTATTGACCTGCATGTAACATGACATGCTCAATGAAACTGCTATGTCCTTTTTAGCCTAGATGATACTACATGGAGTCTTCACATTACATAATATATTTCTCACATCACTCTCGAAGATGGTTTTGGTAACCATGAGTGTGAATTCAAGCTTCATATTCATATTCATCATTTTTCTAGTGAATCCATTTACCAGAGAGAGCTCATTCATGCCAACTAATAAAGGAATAAACCCTGAAACCCATGATGAATAGTTTGATTCTAATGCACTAAAATTTCCATCGATGTCTCCACATTGAAATCCTCCTTCATAAGATCCATCGTTTAAATACCTAAAGAAATAACAATAACAGGCATGTGCATAAGTTGAATACAAAGAGAAAAGAGGAATCTCTATTGGGAGTAAAGCTTAATTAAAGCTTAAATTATTGTACTTATGGTCTGTTACCTTGGTGAGACACATAGTAAGATTAATCTTTCAATCAATTCTCGTATTTTGATGGAGGCAAAGAAGCCCACCATAGCAGACACTGAATGACCTACGTAAACGCACTTGTCAGCTTTAGGCTCATCTAAAATGGCGAGGAGGTCATCCACATGAGTAGACAGTGAATCTGTATATTGTTCGAAGTTGAAAAGCTTGAGATCGACACTGCCAGAGAATACCATATCGAATACAACATATAAAAATTTCCACATAAAGCTGAAGAAGTTGAAAATCATGGACAAAATTTCTTTCATGAATAAGTCACAATTTTTTAATCCGGTTTGCATAATGATCTTGATCAACTAATTAGAGGAATTGTCTCGAAGATCTTCTTCCATTATTTTCATGGAATCAATTGAGGCGACAAAATACCTTTGAGAAAGGCTCTTTCTCGTATCGAATTACACAACACCCCCTTCTTTCACGGCGAATGACCAGGATGATTTTCACGATTGGGTATCTTGTATCGAATTCCGCAACTTGCAAGCAGTGATCAAATTTGAAGGGTTGGTCTTAATTTTATTTGGAAGGGCATATATTTATCTAACCCTTTGAAGATTAAAGCTTATAAAAAAAAATGTACTTCTATTAACAAGTGTACATCAAATAATTTTTTGATAGAAAAGAATGCCAAAATGAAATTGTGTCCTTCTAAATATTTAAAATTTAAAAAGTGGCCACATTAAAACACTATAAAATCTCAATAGGATTTAGTATATAGGCAAACATTTTTCTCAAATTCTATTTAAAAAATTAAACATATGTTTCTTCTATTCATTAGATAATCTTCAAAAGTATTTGAATTTACATCACGGAAAATATAAATTTATTTGCAGAATGGAAAAAAAAATAGTTTTCATTGTTTTTAATTTATAATATATCTTTTGCTCAGCGTGAAACAATTTAAAAAAAAACCAAAAAAAAATATGTACTCTCAACAACCAAGGGAATTGAACTTTTCTCTTAACATTGCTCAATCAAAGAACACTATCAATAGACTTTTATCTCCATTAAAAACTTCAAGCTCTATAGATTCAAAAATTTACGTAATTAAAAGGAAAGTTTTCCATATCTAATAAGGAAATATTGTAATATGTAATACACATTTGCAGTGTTGTTGTTGTATGGCTTGGTTGATCATTTTTGTTGGTGTTTAAGAACGGTTTTCAAATTTGGTCCTTACAATGAATTCAAGTTTGGTTGATATCTTTTTCTAATAATGTGGTTTCTTTTCGTTGACATCTTTTTCTAATAATATTATTTCTTTTCATTAACAATGTCTTTTAATTTTTCTATGATTTCAAAATCTCCTTAAAAACCCCTTCATAGTAGTAGCTACATGGACACCCACACACACAACTTATTTCCTAGATACTGAACGGAGAAAATGAAGTGGGAGAGACAATAATAGTTGTATGGATAGCTATTAGCATTCTATATCTTTTGGGAAGACCGACTGGAAAAAGAAAGTTAAGTTGTAGCACCATAGGCAGACCAATCTTCGGTTGTGTGGTTATTAATAGAGCTTTGGAGTTTCATTTTAACCTTCTCCTTGGTTCAAAACTCTACATAATTCTGTGGGAAGCACACTTATTATTTCTCAATTTTTTTTAAAGCATTAATTTCTATGTTTTCAAAAACTAGAGAGTTAATAAAGAAAAAGGCTTTTTATGATAAGAGAAGAAATACAAGGTTTTAAATAAAGTTTGATTTTACAAATGTTAGGCTTAATAGTAAGTGGGCTTAATAGTAAGCTTGATTACAGTAAGTTCAAATGGAAGCAATGCTAGGTTTTTGTAAGCATTATGGTTGTCAGTCATGGAGTCATCTAAAATAGAAAAAGGATGGTAGTAGTTATTTACCACCATCTAATGGGGTAATTTCATAATTGAACAGTCTTGTATGAATGGTTGTCAAAATTAAACAATCATCTAAAATAGAAAAGAGATGGTAGTAGTTATTTACCACCATCTAATTACTATGATAACATATCCATTTATTACTATAAAATAAGAATTCAAATTAATAAAGATATTACGATGTCTATATACCAATGTTCGCTAAAAAGAAACCCTAAATAAAGAACCCTATCGGTCTCATTATGCTATCTCAAGATTTCCATGTCAAACAGAGTTTCAAAGTAATGATGTTTTCATGGAAAATGTAAGCAACCATATCAGCGTTATTATACTATGTCAAGATATCTATGTGGAACATCAAAGTAATGTCATGAATATGTCTGCATAAAGGTAGGATGGAATATGTTTTCATAGTCGTAGGATGATCAGTAATCGAATATATTTGGAATCCTCGAAGATGTAGTATATGGTTGTAGTTATTTACAAGATGACAAATAAAAGTTTGTGAATCACTAAGTGTAGGTATCACTATCTAATGGAGTAATCTCATAATTCAATGATCTTGTGTTAATGGTGGGTTGACAAGAAAGAATAAAATTTTACAAATTAAGGAAAATGAAGATACCATAGAAAATGAAGTATGTGGTTATGATGTAAAAATGTCAATACTATCACTTTAATCTATTTTTAAGTGTTGGACAAGTATGCAAAATATCATTTTAAATGTTGAATTGCATATCTATTGAAGGCCATTGATTGGGACTTTGAAATCACTTGCCTTTATTGACACTTCAGAAGCTTCATAACTCCCCTTGCAATCCCCTGGAAAAACGAATATATGAAAAAATATGAAATGAAATACTTCAACGGATTGATTTTTCAGAGTTGATCAGAGCAAGATGTAATTACAAGCAAAAGCAAATAGAAAGAGACACAAATCCTCATCAAACCTTTGATTTGAATGGAAATATTAAGAGATTCTACTTGATACGGAGTGTAACCTTGGCGGTTCTCATTCCACAGCTATTTCATCATTTCCTCCTCAAGAAGGGCAAAACGTTGTCGACTTTGCTCAAATACTTAGTCCAAAAAATCTTCATCGATGACATGGTGGACGATACAAAAAAAATCCAGAGTGTACACATGACTATATAAAGATCAATAAACCATTCCAAACATAATAATTTTAATTGGTTCCGCCTAACTAAATGAAAGGCCAGGGAAATGAATGTTGAAAATTAAAATTGAGAGTTAAAAATACCTTGCGAACTTGTGTTGCACTCGTTGTAAGATTGGGATAGTAAGATTGGGATTGGAAAAATCAATGCAGGTAAGATTCATAGCCTTAGAATAATCTACCTTAGTTATAATTAATTTTGTCTTTTGTCATTTGTTTCTTCTAAACCTATGATACCTTCAAAATATGCCTAGTTCACAGATACCAATACACAACTACTTCTCCTCTGCTATCAATGAATGCGAAAATAAACCTCTATTATCAACGAATGCGAGAATAAACATCATATCATGACTTCTAACCCTATCAGTGCTGCCATTATGACTAATGGCCTGGGAGTGGATGAACGACCTCCACTACGTCCCGTTGCACTTTTTTGAGTGTTGTCAGAACCTCCTGCAGACTTTAGAGTGTTACATCAATCAGACAACTGGATTTTTTTTAAATTTCCTACAGACAGTTAGCCCTTCATACGACATTTTATAATATTATTTAAAAATTTTAAAAAACATGTAAAAATCAAAATTTAAATTTCTTTTGACTAGTAAATTTCGCTGAGCACTTCTCTAACGTGCTAGAGAGCTTCAGAAGGGCTGTGATGTGTTCAAATTTCAACACTGATTGCAAGGCTTCGCCCCCTGCTTTCGCGGCAAACAACCGCAAAAGGTGTAGCGCCATTGACAAACACGATTTGCATTGTAATAACCTTTGGTTAGGGTTTGCTTGCGGTGATCGGATCACGGACACATGCTCGACAATGTCTAATCACACAATTTTCACAATTGGGGATCTCATATCGAATTATGCAACTTGCAAGGCTTTTCCCCCTACTTTCACAGGGAATGGCCAGAAAAGGTGGAGTGATATTAATAATGATAATGTGATGCATGAACGATGGGAGGATTTAATTCCTTTGGCCACGTCTCAGGCAAAATTGAATCGATTTATTTTCATGATGTAACACACCCTCAAAACCACAGTCGTGGATGTGCTATTCAGGCGATGAACATTCCCTAAAGAATCCATCCTCACCCTTGATTTAAAATTCAAGGCAGACTCGTCCACCTGAAGTCAAAATAGGGAACCTCAGACTAAACATCTATTTAAAATCCAAATAATAATTTAGTATAGTAAACTAGTTTATAATATTCACTATGATTTTAGATATTTTTAATATTAATTAATTATAAATAATTATAATAATTTAAATCACGTTATTTATAAATATCTAATTATTTTTTATATTTTTTTCATATAACTACAATGAATATAAGAAAATGATTACATTTACAATAGAGGTATAGTCTCTTGTTAAAGTTTTAGGTGCATGTGTAGATTATACACATTGCGGTAAAAATTTACGCTACTGTTGTATAACACATTTTCACAACTAGGGGTTTATTTGAAACCATAGTAATAGAACAAATAAAATACATTGTCATTTAAATATAAATGTTCTCAATAATGAAAGCCAGATAGAAGAAAAATCACTCACTGCGAGTAAGAGACATTCATCAAGTGAGAAAATATGTATTTTAAATATCTGATTTGGAAATTTTCTAAATGTTGCAGTTCTAAAATTCATTCCATTTAAATGAACTAATGCAAGCAACTCAATTTGTGAGTCAAGAACTAGTGAATGCGATACGACATTTATCAAGCGCGAGGGATTTCATCACAATGCACTTTTAGAAGTATGTGATTTTGTCTGTATCTGTTCCTTCTACGATTATATTTCTGGCAACTGGGTATAGCATCATATATCTGTAATAGGCTTATTTTGATCTTGTCTATTTTGATATCTATGTAACTCTATATGGCGACATACTTTTCTGATATGTCTTTCTATGCTCTCTATGAGCTTTTTGCACCATTTTGCACACCAGAAGTGTCATCGACAGCTATTTTTGTAACCATTTTTGGCTTTTATATTGGCTTAATATAAACTATACAGCTTTTTCCTCTGAAAAAAAAAAAGTATGTGATTTTGTAAATGATTGAGCATAGTTTCATATTAACCTATTTCAAATGCATTAATAGTTTCTCAACAATATAAATTAAATGGTTGGTAAATTTCAATAGGAATCAATTTATGAGAAGTATACACTTCTTCCATGAAACATCTCACATTGCCATGATTTGAAAAAATATGTCATTTTGTGAATGTTTGAACATAGTTTCATATTAACCCCTTTAGAATGAAATAATAACTACTCAACCATATAAATTAAGTAGATGGTGAATTCCAATAGGAATCAATAAATAATAAGGATCAAAACATTTCCTTCATGAAACCTCTAGTTAGGGTTCCAATAAATATTGAAACTTGTAATCTTACATAGTGATCTTATCAGCTATGTTGTCACTATTATCTTATAGCTATTGCTAGAAGCCTCTTTTGTTCCTATATGTTAGGTTCATGCATAGCTCATTTTCTCAAATAATGAAGTGTGTTTTATTTGGACAACCAAAAGTTGGTTTTTGAATTTATTTATTCACTCAAGTATATTGGGTTAGGTTGGCCCTAAGCACATGTTAAATTGGATAGGTCAGCCTCAACCCCAAGTGGACCCTCATGAAAGCTTATAAATAGAAGAGGCCTTAAGATCATTTGGAAACACTGATCAATCCATCTTCTCTTCTCCTATTTTCTTAGTTTGAATAAGTCTGTTAGAGGAAAGTTCATGCAAGGGTCCAAAATCATAGGGGTGAAGCTCGCACTAATCTAAGGTTTTATGATTCCTAGACACTAGCACAAAACTGGGAATTTTAGTCCCTAAAAGGTGGCACAAAGTGGTCAAGACAACATCCAGAGAGCCCTAGACACTGACACAAAAGCCTAATGGAGCGTCCAAGCTCTCAAAAGCAGATTTGGAGTTATGGGTCCTTGAACACTCGCACAATATGGTCCTGAGAGCATTTGTGATGCCATAAACACTCACATAGAAGCCTTATGAGAGCATTTAGGGTTTGAGGCAGATCTGAGTATGTTTGAACCCCGAAACCCTTATCTAGTTCACATGGGAGCATCGAAATATGTTCCAAATGCAGTCATATAATTCTGTAGAGAGCCTCCAAGACTAATATAGACGCTCGCATAATTCTTCCTCCATGCGTCTAGGACTCAAAGCTTTGATTTCGGTATTCTAAATATTCCGCTCGGTGACAAGAGTGTTCAATAGTATCCAACAATTGACAACAGTTAGTGATAACACATTACAACCATCAGAATAAGGCATTTGATTATAAGCGTCATTAGACCTTTTTCATGGATATCATATTTGTTTTGTTGCATAGATAAAGTTATGGATCATTGTGCTCTCTTTTGTTGAATCATTTGATGATAATCTAAGAAGAAGAAGATTTGTAAGGGTTTTCCCCATAATGGGTTATTCCCTAATCTTGGACCAATCTTGGTGTCTCTATGTCTGTGCATGCTTTTCTTATATTGTTTGTTTATGTTCCACTACATTGATGATGATGGTGTTGTTCTTTATATATAATTGCATATGATGATGAATAATGGTGTCAATCTGAATAATGTAATGATGACATGGGGTGAAATTAATGTATTAATGAAGAAATTCAATTATCAAAGCAAAGAACAATGTGGCCCTATGAAAAATTAACATCCTCGCCATTCTATATCATCTCCATCCATCAACTACCAAGTAGACGTCATGGTTTTGGCCTAACTCCTTTGGGTATAAAATCCCAACCTTCGGTTCCAAGCCCACAATGAGCTATTGTGGTGCTCCAACCTCTAAACTCTTAACCATAAGGCTTGTAGTACCTCCCAAGCTACCAAAAATCAACAATTCTCAAAATGTTGGTATTCTCTAAATACTGTAATTTTTCATTTCGACAAATTATCAAATGAAATCTAATTTGTAGGAAGATTGCAACAAATAAAAGAATATTTAAGAACTTTAGTGGTAGGATATTGATAAGGGAAATCACCAAGTTTCATTCTATAAAAGTTTAAATCCACTTTCATATTAACATAATTTTAATGCATTAACAACAACAGTTTTTTAATAGAACAATTCGTTTATCCAAATCTCTCCATATACCTATCAAAAATTTGTGGATGACACCCTTCTGTTGGGGCATCCTGCTGTTTGAGAAGTCATTTTCTTCAAATCAATTGTCAACAATTTTTCTGGAGCTTCTAGAATCTCTGCTAATCTCATGAAATTAGAAAGTTTCTTCTTCAACACTCCTTCAGTTTTTCATATCTACATCTCTATTTTTTTAGGGATTCAATTAAGTTTCCTTCTTTCCAAGTATCTTGGAAACCCTTAATGGAAAATTCTTTAAGGAAGAAACTTTAGGAATACTTGTTGCAAAATATTAAGAGAAAACTTTCCTGTTGGATATTCATATGCCATAATATTTCATGCAGACTCATTCTCTTGAAATCTATCTTATAATATCACCCTCTCTGTATCCTCTCTATTTTTGCAACCCCAAAAGTCATTATTCATAAAACCAAAATTTTACAAAGATCCTTTCTTTGGGGAGGAGCCAGTTAGGATAAGAAATGGGTCATAGTAACTTGGAAACTTTAATAAAAATCCAAATCCCTTGGTGGTCTAGGCTTGAGAGACCTTGAAATTCCCAGTTAGGCTCTTGGAGCCAAAACATGGTGGAGATGGCTAAAGAATCAAAATTCCTTACAAAGCAAATTGTAAAAAACACAATATGCTCTTAATATAGAGGAGACTCAACTAATAGGAATGGAAGGAAAAATAAGAGGCTCGCACCTTTGGAATGTCGCATGGGAGACATGTATCTTATACAAAATTGTAGTTTCTGGGAAATTAAAGGAGAAAACACAACACTCTTTTGCGAAGACTCATGGAAATAATTGCTCAAACTCATCAAGTAAGAGAAAATATAGAGTAGAAAATGACAACTAATTTCACAAGGGAAAATGACGCAGCAACATCTTGGCGCAACCCAATAGATTACAATAGCAGATTAACAATACGAATAGAAACTTTTGTTTTCAAAACACCGAAATCAAATTTCCTAAGTATTCAAGGAGAGCGCAACCAATATAATACTTTAAACAAAATGGAAACAACGTTAAAACACAATTGAGGCGCAAATATATTTCATTCAAGTCATAATAAAAATAAGTGTCCCAAGCCAATTACATTAGCGTTAAAACGCTTTTATAACAGGTTGATCTATATATAAACACCGCAACTCTCCCATGTTTTATCTGCACAGCTGTATTATAAATCGGTGGTTTTAAATCGCTCTTGGCAAACTCTTCAAATATCGATTTCTTACCATAATGCCGATGCAATTTCTATTTGGGATCACCACTTGCCAGAATGATATGTCACGCAAATTTCTCATAGTTCACATCGCCGATGCCACAATTCTGGAACCGATTCCATTCCAAAACTGATTATAATCTTCGCCTCCGGTTTTATTGCAATATGATGGAATATGCAATTTCCCCCGCGCCGATGAAAATTACACAAAATCGATACAACAAACACCGTCTATTTTACTTTGATCAAGATTCTGAAGCAATTTCCGCATTGATGATCTTCGTATCACTCTTTGCTATCACTTTGTTCCAATAAGAATTCACTCACTCACAATTTCTATGTTAATGCCTTTTCCAAACTCACAAAATGTGACAGTGCCGAGACTGAATAAAACACAAAATTCATATAATTTTCAATAGAACACAAATCGAAATCCACTTCACTCAAATTCTCTGATCAACCAGGTTTGAATTTACAGAATCTGTCCCTCGATTTTACACAAACCACACTTGTATTTATAAAAAAAAATGAAACATAGTTTTTCTATTACAAAAAATGAAAAATAGAGTCTTGCTCGCCCATCCCTTAAGACCGATATCTGTTCGATTTTTAACATAACTACCCCCACTAATCTGAGCTTTTCGCTCCACAAAAACCTTGCCTAACTCTTGTCATCTATCACATTAGTTTTCTAATAATAGCTTAATAGAAATCTTCTATTTATTAATAAAGATCTTAACAGAATCTCCTATCTCTAACTCTCGCTTACACCTGTTCGAACATATTTTATCACTAAATCTAAATAAAACTATCTCCTTATTACAATAATAACAAACTATTTGAAAATAAAACCCCACAGTAACTAAAATTGACGAAACAGTAAATGAATTGTAAAACCACAACATGTGAACATATTTTTCACATTGCTGGCTTATTCCGATGCTCTTGCATCAGACTCCTGGGGCAGAAAAGATTCATCGTTCAGATTTTCTGGATTTATTCCATATCTCTGTAATTCAGCAGCTGTCAACCAACTGGAATCCTCCATTGGTTGCTCTTTCCACTTGACCAGATATTGGAAATACGTTTGTCCTCGAGTTTTCTTGAACATTCTTTGATCTAAGATAGCTTCCAATTCCTTCTTGGATGCTTTTGGTACCTGTTCCTCCCAATCTACAGTTTGAATTTCATCAGCTGTAATTTCATTTTGCAATTCAGTTTCTGCTTCTCTGAATGGATATAAGTCTGCAACATTAAAAATGGGGGATATTCCGATCCCTTCTGGCAATTCAATTTCATATGCATTAGCTGAAAATTTGCTTTTAATTTTACAGGGTCCTATTTTCTTCAGTTTCAATTTATTATAAGTCTTTGTAGGAAATCTCTCTTTCCTCAAATATGCCATAACCAAATCTCCTACCTAAAACTTCTTTTCTCTTCTTTTCAGAACTACTCTTTGCTTGTATCTCTTGCTGCTTTCCTGTAGTTTACCTTTTACTTCTTCCTGTAGTTTCTGCATTTGTTCAACAAAATCTTCAGCACTTGCACTTCTGGCTTCTTGTTTTCCCAAGTCTCTAAGCTCATATACTCCTCTCGGATGCATTCCAAAGACAATCTGAAATGGACTCATTCCAGTCCTTCGGTTTGGTGTATCATTGTAAACGAATTCAGCTTGAGCTAATGCAAAATACCACTGTTGAGCATCCTGATGTACCAGACTTCTTAGTATTTTTCCCAAGCTTCTGTTCACAACTTCAGTTTTTCCATCCGTCTGAGGATGGTAGGCTGAACTAAAACTGAGTTTAGTTCCCAACTTCTTCCAAAGTGTCCTCCAGAAATGCCCTACAAATTTAGTATCTCAATCTGATACAATGCTCACAGGTAAACCATGCAATCTTACAATCTCAAAAAAGAATAAATTGGCTATGTGTGTGGCATCATTACTCTTCTTGCAAGCAATAAAATGGGCCATTTTTGAAAATATATCTAGAACAACATAAATAGAATCATTTCCTCTCTACATTTTTTGTAAACCCATAACAAATTCCATACTCACTGCATCCCATGGTCGATCTGGTATGGGCAATGGCTGATATAGACCAGTATTCTGACTCCTTCCTTTGGCATACTGACATACCCCGCATTTCTCAACAAAATTTTTAACATCAGTTTTCATTTTAGGCCAAAAATAAAAAGCAATCACCTGAGCAAAGGTTTTATCTTGTCCAAAATGACTAGACAATCCTCCACTATGCTTTTCCTTAATTATGTTCTCCCACATGGAACATTTGGGAATACATAATTTGTTGCTTTTAAATAACAGGCCTCCTTGAATAAGGTAGTCCATCCACTGACTTCTGTTATGGTTCACCGGATTCTGAACTATTGTGTAGATATCTTTAAAATCCTCATCATCCTTGTACATTTCTATCATTTCATCAAAACCTACAACACCCACTTTAAATTCTTGCAAAAGAAAACTTACCATGCTCAATGCATCTGCCACTTTACTTGACTTACCACTTTTATGCTTTATTACAAAAGTGAAACTTTGCATAAATTCCACCCATTTAGCGTGCTTTTGATTTAACTTTGGCTGATTATTAATAAACTGCAAAGCCTGGTTGTCTGAATATAAGATGAACTCCTTCGGCAGCAAGTAATGCCTCCACTTTTTCAATGCCTGCACAATAGCATAAAATTATTTATCATAGGAAGAATATTTCCTTTTCACATCATTTAATTTTTCACTGAAATATGCTATCAGTCTTTGGTCTTGACTCAGCACTGCACCAACTGCTTCTCCACTTGCATCAGTTTCCACTTGAAAGACTTTCTCGAAATTTGGCAATGCTAGAACAGGCTTTTCTGTTATCTTCTTTTTCAGCAAATTAAAATTATTGTTAGCTACTTCTATCCATCGAAATGGCTAATTGACCTCCCTAATTGTCTCAAGGGTTGGTGCACAAACTTGACTAAACCCCTTTATAAATTTTCGGTAGAAACTAGCAAGTCCATGGAAACTTCTTACCTCGAATACACTCCTCGGAGTAGGTCAGTTTCTGATTGCTTGTAACTTTTCTGGATCCATTTTTAAACCTTCTTTGGAAATCACAAATCCCAAGTATACTAGCTCTTCTTTCATGAAACTACATTTCTTCAAATTGATTAGTAGTTTTTCCTTCAGCAGAGTTTTCAGGACTAACTTCAAATGTTCCAAATGCTCCTCTTTACTTTTGCTAAAAACCAGAATATCATCAAGGTAAACAACAAGAAATTTACCTGTATATTCTTTCAAGACTTTGTTCATTAATCTCATGATTGTGCTGGGCACATTAGTGAGCCCAAAAGGCATCACTAACCACTCATACAATCCATTATTTGTTTTGAACGATGTCTTCCATTCATCGCCTTCCCAAATTCTGATCTGATGATACCCACTTTTTAAATCTATCTTTGTAAAATACATGGATCCACTTAAACAATCCATTAAATCATCCATTCTGGGCAAAGGAAATCTATACCTGACTGTTATCTTGTTGATAGCTCTAGAATTGGTGCACATGCGCCATTCTCCTCCCTTTTTCAGACTAAGCACCGTTGGCACAACACATGGACTTAGACTTTCTCGAATCAACCCCTTGTCCATCAGCTCCTAAACTTGTCTTGCAACTTCTACGCTTTCCTGAGGAGTTAATCTATATGCAGCTTTATTAGGTAGACTTGCTCCTAGTATTAAGTCGATATGGTAACTTATACTTCTAATTGGTGGTAATTCATTTGGCAGTTCATCCACGATGATATCCATGAAATTATTTAACACAACTTGAATTTCTTCAGGCAAATCATTTAAATTTGTGGAGGTTAAAATTACCTTTGGCCTCCCCACGATAGCGAAATACACCTCTTCGCTTTTATCAACCTCCTGTAGCAGTTCTTTGCCACTCATCAACATAATACTATTTTCAGGCAACTCTTTATCAGCATCATTCTTCACTGGCAACAATGTATGTTTAATTCCGTCCTTCTCTATGGTGTATGTATTTCTTCTTCCATCATGAATCGCCTTCCGGTCAAATTGCCATGGTCTCCCCAATAACACATGACATACATCCATGGGCATTATGTCACATAAAATCACATCTCTGTATGTGCCAATCTGCATTTCCACATTACACTATTTTGTCACGATGACTTGATGACCCTTCTAAAGCCAAGATACTTTGTAAGGTGCAGGATGCGCTTTCCTTGTTAATCTGAGCTTTTCCACCATCTCTGTAGACACAAGATTGTTAGTACTCCCGCTATCAATTATAACCTTACAACACTTACCCTTTGATTTGCATGTCGTCCTGAAAAAATTCTTCCTTTGCGCTGGTTCCCTAATCTCTTTTTCTGATCTAAGCAAAGTTCTTCTGAGCAGCAATGAATCACCTTCTTTAGGTGGTTCCTCTTTCACCACAAGTCGAGGTGGTTCTGGCTATACCTCAGCCACGTTTGCACCCCTTTGGCTTGTTGATTTGTTATGAGGACAGTCCCGCGACATATGTCCCCATTCTCCACAGGTATAACACCTAACATCTCTGCCTCGCCCTCTTCCTCTGGGCTCGAATCCCCCTCTACTAGATTCACCCATCTGTGGTGATCTTCTGCTTGAACTTCCTGTTTCAACTTGATGTTGTGTTCCTCTAGATCTGTCAGCTCCTCTACCTCTCGTTGAGTTCTTTCCTCTGTTTCTTTGACTATGTTTTCTTAATATTTTCTCCTCTGCTTTCAGGCTTGCTTGATAGGCATCCTCAACAGTTTTCAAACTTAACAGGCTAATCTCATCTTGTATTTCATACCTTAGCCCATTAACATATCTAACTAATTTCTCCAAATCATCTTCTACATGCCCTGTTCTGATACTTAACCTGTAGAATTCTTCTATATACTCCTTAACAAACATTCCTTTCTGCTTCAGATTTTGCATCTGCTTAAAAAGATTCAAATGATAGTCTTTAGGCAAAAACTTGGCTTTCAGTTTGCTTACCATTTTATCCCACTACTTGATCTTAGATTTCCCTTTTCTTGTTCTTGATGTCTGTAACTCGTCCCACCAGATGGTTGCATGGCCCTTTAGTCTAGTGACTGCAAAATTCACCCTCTTATTCTCCTCAATCTCTTCATAATCGAAGTACTGATCTATGGATCTGATTCAATCCATGAGCTCCTCGGCATTCAGACTCCCTTCATACATAGGAATCTCCATTTTGGGTTTGCTTCCAGCCTTTGCCAGCATCTTGATGATTTTGACATTGTCATTTTCTTCTTCTGCTTCCACATCTGCATCAGATTCTTCTGAAGAACTCTCAGCTCCCTCATCAGGCACTCTTCTTTGGGTTGTCTCCATTGTCTCCATTCGTTCACGCAATCTCCGCACTTCTTCTATCAAAATTGCATTTGGTTGGTTATAGCAACTCAATATTAGATTCAAGCGCAGGAATGGAGACAATGACATCAATGAGAACATTTCTTAAAATGGCCTTGCAATACCAATTTAGATACCTGTGAAGCAATAACTAAGGAGCGTGAAACTTGGAGGACAAAAATGTAGATAGGCTGAAACATTCTAAGATGGGGTCATAGCCACTCAAGGAATTTCAATCTTAGTGATGCCTATAGAATCCTCTCGATAAATATGAGGTAGGATGCCTATTTAGCCAATGGGTAAATATATAAAACTTAAACTTATGACCCAAATTTTCCATCCTCTTATGGCTTCTTATATTGCAAAAATTACTAACCTGGGATAAACTTCAAAAAAGAGGATTTCAAGGGCCCTTTATATTTTATTTATGATTAACCAACATATAAATTGTTAAGAACCTATTAAACATCCGAGGATTTGTATATGATTTGTGGGATCATGTGGCCATCATATTTTAGCAATCAAGTCAAAAATAAAGGTAGTTTTCTAATAATCATAGAGGAAAGTAGACCAAAACCTTACTCCAACCCTATAGTAAAAAAAGTGTGGTAGCCATTTCCCCACTTCATCATGTGGGAAACTTGGAAAGAAAGAAAACAAAGAACTTTTAAAGGCATATTAGATTTATCAAATTCTATCTAGTTTTATATCATCAACAAAACTAGAATGACAATACTCATAATCCCTTGGACTAATGAGGACTCATATTACAGTCAATTGGAGAAGTTCATCCTTCATTGTATAAACTAACAACAAAATAAGTTGGCAGTTCAAATACCCAAGTCCTATCCTAGTTATTTCAGTCCTAGACATTGGTGACCACCTCTAGAAGGTTTCCTAAACCTTAATTTTGATGGAGACTCAACAGGATATCAAGGTTCGGCCAGAGTATTCTTTAGAAACTATCAAGGACAAATAATTTACATTTATGCAGTGGACCAAGACTTAAATGTTACACAAAGAAGGAATATACATAAGCTAATAATAGAAGTTGATTCTAAGGCCATTATCCCTATGGTCATAAAATTGTAGGATGGTGCTTTCCCTTCCAATTTCTCAAATATTTGAAGGCTCAAATCTATTCTTGGAAAGGTAGCAAGTATTCTCGAAGGAATAGCTCCTATATTTTAGAATTATGATTACATTAAGAGGGGTGTGGGTGAAATAGTGTAGTGGAAAATTTAACCAATTTAGAAAATTTTGCAATCAATCATAAGAATACACCATTAAAAAAAATCAATAAATGATAACACTAGACCTATGTGGAAACCCTTGTGGGATAAAACAAAAAATCTTTTTATCTTCTTCAATCTTTAATTACATCAATTTGCAAGAACCAACTTGCTAGAGGCATCAACCCCCTAAATCAATTTCCAAACAGTAACTTGCTAGATGTACAAACCCCTAAAATCAATTTTAAGGCATTAGCCCACTAGAGGCACCAACCCCAAAAGATATGGTAAGCGTTGACTTGTTCAAGGATCTAATCTAGTTGAGGCATCAACCTTTTAAATAAGAGAGCACCAACTTGTTGTAGGCTCCAACCTGATTGACGCACCAACATCTAAAATTTATAAGCTCCAACCTGATTGACGCATCCACCCGCTTCACCAAAACATAATCGACCTTTTTCCAAAATATTTCAGACTAGATCCACAAGCTCAAAACAAAATAAATGCCCCTAACAAGTTTTATCATATCAATAAAAATGATGTGTACTCATACAGATCCACCACATAATTATAAGCAACTAAGTGGACGTAATAGCAAGGTTGGATAAAGAATTTGGATAAAAAAATGAACCAATAATATACTCAACCAATTCCAACACTCAAGCAATAATTTAAACTAGTGAATAGAACTAGAATCACAATATATTTGTGTTAGACATTATAATAAAGTATCAATCCGAAGAAAACCAAAAGAGAAGAGGATTATGGAATGTTACTATCGTAGGAAAATGGGTCATAAAGCTTGGAACTATAGATTTTGAGCGAATTGCATTCTCAAGGCAAAATTCAATGATACACCCCATGTACAAAGGCATCCATTGTTGAAGAAAAACGGGATGATATCTTTAAGGAAATATCACTATGCGCAATTTAGGAAGCACACACGTGAAAGACAAGGAATGATTTAGTGTGGTTTCTTAGATAGTTTTTGAGTTTATGTATCTCGGGAAGTATCCCTCATGATGGTTTTGAGAAATGCATGTGAATTGATGTGCCAGGATGGGGTTATGAGGCCTGTGCGTGGATTATACTCTCATAATTTAATTCGAAACTTCAAAATGTGGAATATAGAAACTTGTGAATTCAACCTAGGAGCTAAACATTTGCAAATGTTACGAAGTTTCTTGATGGAGCTCTACCTACTCCAAGAACTTTTTTTCAATGGAAGAAAATTTGAAAAAGTATTTGTTTCCGATTACTCCTATTAATTTTATATTGAATCAACATGCGTTTGTGTTCAATTAACATGTTTTTGTTTTTATACTATAAGCATTAGTAAGGAATACTAGGATATAAAACTTACTATCTAATACTCTAGAATAAGTTATATGTTAATGTTTATTTTTTTATGTAATTTTTTTATACATATTTATAAGTGGAAGTGATTTACTTAGTAATTCTTTGCACTATTAATTATTAAGAGTATGATATTATGTTATTGTGAAAATATTATATGAAAAATAATAAATGATGTTTAAAATTCAAAATATTTCCAACTAATAAAATTGAAATAAATAAATATAATATAATATTTTTTCAAAATTTAAATATAAAAGTCGTACAAAATTCTAATACATAATGAAATAAGTAAATTTAAGAAAATAGTTTAAGTTTAAATACGAAACTAATAAGAAGCATTAATCAGTGTCATTAAGAATCAATGATTTATTTAAAAATTGTCAAGTCATTACTAATAAAGATCAATAATGGCTAAGTTAATATAAATAAATTATTA